>JAWDCX010000173.1:0-27589 GCA_036553675.1 Solanum okadae | reverse complement strand
AACCAATGTGCTGCATACTAAAATGCTATTTAATCGTACGCTTGAAAATGGAGAGTCAAATCCTTATCCATGTCTTTAATTTTCCCCTTACACGCGACCTTTGAATGTATTATAATCTGCCGTAACCATTTCTTTGGTGCCAACTTAATTAGCTGTTAACGCCTTTATTGAGAACAATCCAACATGTCATCTTGCAATTTTAATCTTAAAAATTTTATTTTCTGTCACTGATGGATTGCCTTGCAGTGGGGACTACACAGTAGTTGGTACTCAGCTCGACTTACATGATCCCCGGCTTATTCCAATGGCAGCTGCAGAACGCCATCTCTTGGAGGCCTCAGTCTTTATTCGAAATCTTACATCACTAGAAAATTTCTTGCTTTCTTACCCAACTCTGCTTTGGGAAGTAATGGTATTTGATCTCTGCATTTGTCCTTGCCTCTTCATTCACTTTTTGGTATAACCAGCCATGTTATGATGTATTTATTACACACTCTTAATTGTGATTTTAAAAAAATCTTTTTGTGCTTCAAGGTGGACTATTAGTCTGAACGATTGACAAGTTGTCCTTTAATGATCTTTTAGGTTTCTTTCAAAAATAGATGTAATGAACTTATAGCTCTGCTGCAAATTTTGCCAACTAACAAACACTGTCGCTGCCATCTCCAGACCTCGGTGAAAGTTCTCATCGCCGTCAACTTTGCACTTCCATAAAGTTTATCCTATCTCAGGTGAGAGGTCAACATACCTGCTTCACTTAGGGATGTTTTATTCCTTTCAAGTGCAACTACACGTGCCCCGTTGGTTCTGCTACTGCTTAATATAGTGCTTCTCACATAGGAACCGCCATATCGTTTCTGTCTTCTTCTCGGTGATTCCTCTGTGTTTGGCTGGAGGTTTGTTTCTTTGTTGAATATTGCCTGTTGGTTATTTGATAATTGGTATTCATGAATTTGTGCGTTTTCTGTAGGTCGACATGGCTGTTTCATCACAGGACAATTTGGTCATTCTTGCTTTCCTTTGGCTCAAACTGTGCTCTGGTTTCTGCCTACAGATAAGGAGTCTATGAACAATTTTCATAGATTTTACTCCTCTGTGCTTCGTCTCCTTGCAACAACTTTGGTTCTCTCGTTTTGATTTCGATTTCAACTCCTCTTATATTTGACTGACTCTAAGCTTCTTTGTGTTTTTTGCCTTTCTATTTTAGTATTTTTCTAAAATATAATGATTCATAAACCGATTTATTAGAAAGATTATGTTTGAGTGGATTAGAAAGTCCCATTGGCAAATGAACCAATGATTTGCGGTTCCATGACATCAACCATCGCATGCTCATCAAAGGCTCTCAGGTTTGACAACAAAAACTCGATTGTAAGAGAATTCCAGGAAAATCAAAAGAGCTACAACACGTTGAAGGTAAAAAATCCCAAGCTCACATTGACAGTAATGTATACGCTTATTCCCCTTTAACTCTGATCTTTAATGGTGAACTTTTCCCCTCTTCCACTGATACAGATTGTGATCTTTAATGGCGAACTTTTCCCCCCACCATAGCTCATCCCATGCTTCTTTCCCCCAAACATTGTACTATTCTTTTTTTTGGCACATTAGATGCAGATGTGGTCAAAAATGAGATCGAGGGGACAGCAGTGAAATAAAGGAACATTATAAATTTTACAGTATCACTTCAAACTGTTGTTTCCCCTTAGTTGCAGAGGAATTTTCTGTTGAACTTAAATTTGAGTATTTCATTGTTGCACCATGTTGGGCCCGGGCGACGCCCGGGCTACCTTTACTAGTATTAGTATACACTCTTATAAATATATATATAATTTAATATATATATAAAATGAAATAATGATAATAAAATACAAAACTCTATAGAAAATCTCTTGAGTTTAAAATTATACTTGTAGCAACTAAGTAAGATAAGATAAAATACATAACTTGCACATTAATTAATTTAGGGGGTTATCCACATGAAAGGTTTTGAAGTCATGAATATTATTAATTAGTAATTAAAAACAGTAGTTATAGAGATCAAGAAATGTGAATTATGGAGAATAATACTATTGAGTAATTATTTTAAGAGGAGATTTTGGAATTATTTTTTAAAATATCACATTGGTGAAGAAAAATAAAGAAAATGCTAAATAGTTTGGAGATCATAGAGAGGTACCACATCTTCTAGTCTATATCTAATATTCTAACTTTTTATATAGATAGGTATATTGGTTGTAATTAAATAATAAAGATAATTTTTTTAAAAAAAAATTGTTATTTTAAAATTTTTAATTAGAAAAAAGTAAAATAAAAAAGAAGAGAAAATGGAAAATAAATTTATTAAGAGTGGAAATTAGAGATGTGAGTTATGGATAGTTTACTCCTTATAAATTACTAGTCTCTGGGAACGCGCAACGCGCGTGTACCCCATTCCTCAATAAGTAAAAACTTTTATAAAGTTAAATAAATATTATTTTAAAATGTAATACCAACTTAACCTCAGTGAATCCATCTTACTATTTTCTTCCTTCAAAAACAAGGGTGAAATTATAACATTATAATATTAGATGAATCCATCTTCACTTGATTTTTCTAACCTTATGAATTCATCTTTCTCAAAATTCTTTTCGGTGTTTCTAAATAAAGTGAAGATGTCAAACTTGCTATACACTCTATTGTTAATCTCAGATTATAGATAGACTAATTTGAAAAAAAATAATATATTAATGATCAAAATCTTACTAACAAACAATAGAAGATGGAAAAAGAGGAGAAAAGAAGGAACCTTATCATAGGAGTACGTAGAACTGCTGGTGGAAGAACCCAAGATGACAAATTCGTATTTGGTAATGGTATATATTGATTTAGCTGCAACTTTGCATATTCTTTAATTTAAGATTAAAAGGAGGAAAACCTTGATTCATGTACTTATTTAAGAACAATTATTCAATTTTAATTATTTTACCAATTACATATGACTTTTTAAATTCTAGAAATCCTAATTGACTCTTGTTCTTCTACATTACCTTTCTAATAAATAACTTACCATTAAAAAAATAATTAAAATATTATTATTTAATATTTAATTAATTAGATGTTTAATTTAGCTTAGGAATAAAATGGTAATCCAACTTTTCATCTTTGGAACTTCCCACTTTTAATAATATATATGAATATATAAATATGAATATGAATGATATGATGATAAATTAGTATGTGAAGAGTTTTTGTTGTAAATGTTCCTCCATTAATAAAAATGTGTTTGTATTTAATTAAGTAAATTACTTTAAAAAAAACAATTAATTTAAATAAGAAAAAACGCCAAAAAAGAGAAAAAAGATTAATTTTACACACTTTTTTTTGCTTACATGGTATTCAAACATCTTCCACGCACCTCAACTAGGTGGAGTCACAAAGTGTGCCACGCAAGCTAAAAGGTGTATAAAATTTCAAAAAAAAAAAAAAAGAGTTCAGAAGGCAATAAAACCTTAGTTTAGTTAAGGTGTGTCTCAAATATTTTTGTCATAGTCTAGGAGGGGGGGGGGGGTACTTGTGCCTTATCCCTAAATTAAATTCAAAAGAGTCTAATTGAAAGATTTCTTGATTGAATTAGTGTAACACCCCAAAAATTTCTATGCTAAGACCCGAATCATTCTATAACGTCTCACAACTCTACTCTTAAAATCTGAATCATTCACTGTAAGTATGTGAGCTTGAACCGGGTGATGTCCTACTTGCTTAATGTCCGTTACCAATTGTATAAAATGTATCTAAAGTGATCCAGGGTCATAAGGGACCTCAAACACCAAGTCAAGCTCAAAGCATCCATATTGGCTAAGTTCTCACATGAGTTCATATAAAGTTAACTTCAAACACTCATATCTCTCAGTATATAATGAATTAGGTAACCTATGACCTATCAAATTAAGGGACTATGAGTCTTCTTTCTGTTGGGTATATAGCAAGAGTTAACGGGCAATGGAGGGAAAATGAAAAGAGAGGAACTTGAAAAGTTGGGAACTTGAAAAGTCCTCTTAAGCTTTATTAAAAAGGCATTTAATAATAATTAAAAATTAAAAATTGCGTTCTTCTTTTTAAACTAATAAAAAAAACCTTTATTTTACGTAGAATCTAACAAATATGGATTTCATGTTTACAAGAGTTTGTTGTTTAATTCAACAATTTCAAGTTATGTGTTGCTTTGCATATGTCAGGTACCATGTGTGTTTATTATATAAATTTAAATATTTATTGTGTATATTCAAAATTAGAGTGCATAGATGTTAATTATTATTGCGATTCATCTAGAAGTGTGGTGACTTGAACTTTTTAAATAAGTACAAAAGTTAAATTATGTCTAAGCAGCTTAATAAATTCGATTTTTTTAGAAATCTAAAATACACTATGAGTTGTTGAAATTTGATCAAGTGAAGTTTATCGTATGAAAAGAATTTTGATGAATTATATTAATTTATTAAAATTAAATTTCCTTATATCTTTTAAATGTAAGAGTGGGTTCCCCATGTAAAAGTACGAGTTCGAAAAATTCCATAACTTTTCTATTAGAAAATTCTTCGAGAATTGTTTGATATAAGAGATAAAGAATAATTAATCTTGAGATTAATTTTACGATGAGTTTATCTTATATTTAATTGAGATAAAAATTGCGAAATAACTTATTCCGGAATTACAATATTACTAATTCTATGATAATTATTCTCGAAATAATTTATTTCCCAAGACGGAGTCCTAGTTTAGAACGTTGGTTGCAAATATTACAACAAAAACAAGTGTTGGGTTAAGTGGTTTTAGAGGTGTTATATTTCTAATTGACGAGGTTTCGAATCTCATTATATATACATAAATTTTTTGAAAAATTAGGGTTTAACATCTCGATCTTTTTCCTTCGCCGGCGCCGGCCAAACTAACTGGTCGGTATTCTTTCTCTCCTTTTTTGTTTCTTTCTTTCAATTTCTTATATGTTTGACAGTTGTATTTGTGTAGCAATTTGTTCAAAATATGACTTTTGATCGCTGATTAAAAAAAAGAAGTGATTTTTAAGCTTTTTTTTTGTCTTTGGTGTTTATTACTATCGGCTTTGTATTGTGTTCTTTTGCCTGTATTGTTTCTTTGCAATGCTGCTTTGAATTGTTCCTCAATTGTGGAATTACATTGGTTTTGTTGTTGTTATTGTTGATTGTGGGTTAGAATTAGCCTTTTATATTCGTGTTGTAACTCAGAGGTGGATTCAGGATTCGGAGTCTAGGGGTGCCATATCATTTAAATGGTAAACGGGTCGGTTCCTTCATTTTAGGTTATGATTTGGGTTATTTAGTTTTTTTAAAATTTTTATAAATACATTGATCAAATATATATATTTAGTAATTTTTTTTTTCTTTTAAATATTCTAATATTAGAGATATACACCTAAATAGTGTGTTTTTTGATGTTTTTTTTTTAGGAATAAGATATCTTATTCTCTATAACTTTGAGAAACCAAGAGATTTTTCACCTTAAAAATTCAAATTTGTATACATCATCTAATACCATATAGTTAAGAAAAAATAAAAATTATAGCTTCAATCTAGTTATCTCCACTTAGTGTGACGTTAAAGATTGAAAGAACCTTTAAATTCAAAAGCTTTAACATAATAATATCCATCATTTTAAAAACTTTTTCAAAAATAAAATAAAATTCTATTTAAATATTTTTTTATTAATATTCTATGTGATGTTCAAAATTTAATATTAATCTGTAACTAATATAGAAAATCATGCAACACTCGTATCAATTAAAGATAGATAAATAAGCAAGGAGTAGCAAATAAAGGAACTAGTTGAGGGGGCGAGAAACTAAAGCAAAGACAAAAAAATTGGCGAGAAACTAAACTAAAGACAAAAAAACAGAGGAGGAGCCTGAAAGTCATTCACACTAGCAAAGAATAAAAAAATATTAGTGCTGTAAAGAAATTTGAACCCTTGACGCTTACATTGAAAGTTACATCCTTTGCCAGTTGCACCATTGAACATATTATTCATGGGGTGGCAGATGTAATATATATTCATTTTGTTATACTTATACTGTTATACACATTTATACACAACGTTTTAACCGAGGCCACTGGGTGCCGTGACACCTCCGCCCATAAGGCCATATCTGCCCCTGGTTGTACTGCTATTGTGTATCCCAATAAGCAGTGTATATGTGTGACCCTACTTACTTTGTTTTTAGTTTCTCATGTCTATACCTCTTCCTAATTGATGATTTAATTCTATTTTTAAATTGATTAAAGAAAAAGTAGAAAGTGATCCTTCGGGGTGGCCTAGTGGTTTGGGCTTGGGACTTCCATGTTGGAGGTCTCAAGTTCGAAACCCCTTGCCAGCGAAAGCAAGTGGTTTTGCCTTTTGAGTCAAGCTCGTCACACTGGGATATCCTAGTGCGGGTTACCTCTCCTGCGTGGTTTGCGAGGTACAACAACATTTTTGAAGTGTCCAAGCAACATATATATGTGGTGGCCTAGTGATCAATGAAGTGTGTTGAGCACCATGAGGTCTCAGGTTCAAATACCAGTAGGGACAAAAATATTAGGTGATAAGTAAAGCATTACAAATCAGGTTTGAAAAGAAATAAGCTTACAATATTACAAAGGGTAAGAAGGGGTAATATTATATGATAAAATGGACTCTACTATGTTTGGTGGGAAATGGACTCTGTTTAGGCCACTGTCTGGCAAATCTTAGTCCTTTTTATTATAACCCATTTATATCTAAACTCCTTTGTATTGTGGTTTGGGCAGATTTAGCGTCCTTATTCCAAATCGAAGACTTAGTGGCTTGTTGGAAGTTGGAAGACTCAAACCAAATTCATACTATTAAATATTAGAACCACTAAAGTGTCTGGTATTAGGTTTGTTAAGTGTGTGGGTTTTCATAATTGATTTGGGGCGTGCAGAGAATTAATGACTTTTCATGTCAGAGTTAGTAAGAGTAATATGTAATGTTCTTAACTGTTAGTAGCGGGACCAGGATACAAAATGAATGTGGTCGGATTACAAATGTTATGAATAAATGTGTTGCAATACTAGATTGGACTAACTTTGAAATCACATTCAACAGAAGGTGCAAGCAACACATAGAGAAGAAGATCTATTGGTCAGTGTAGGAGTATGTAGGAGATTCTAAGAACCTCTAATTTGGCTTAAAAGACAATTATTTAGTGTTAAAATGAATGTTGCCCAAATAGAATGGATGATTCATCTAGCTGATGGATGTAACTCATTAGGGATTGAGCAGGATGAATGATATAATTTATTAGATATTACAAGGTGTGTGTAAGCTTTCGTAGATGGTATATAATACACTGCAATTGTGAAAGGGGAAGTTCAGAATAAAAAAAGATGTGTATACTACCATCCGATGTCAGAACATGACTATCTAATCACGCGTTCAGGAAGGATAGCAAAAAGACATTTAATTGCATTGCATGCTTTAAACTGTTCAATACGAAAATTGTCATTACAAGCTGCAGTTCTCGGCAAACAAATGTGTTATACACCATGATTTCATGTGTCATTATACTTGGGAGGATGGAAGAATGAACGCATTTAAAGAGCAGAATTTGTCAAAAAAAATCTCGGAGGTAGACAGTGGCTCCTAATGCTACTTGAAGAGAATGAACTAATATGATTTTTCAAGTAGTATGTAGGTAGGTGATAATGCTCTAGGGAAGGAAACATTAATGGTCTTTTATCAAAACGTTGGGCAATGATCAATGTGACATTTGATGTAGCAGGATATCAAAAATAAAGATCTCATTTCATCCCTCTCATGTACGTTCTTCTCATCTGATAGCTTATTTTCATATGTAAAGTGCATGTTACCTCAATTTTCCTGCACAGTAATGCGCCGCTCTTTAGTTTATTGGTATGTGCAAAAGAACTCTATTCTTTTTGTTTTCCATCCAAAAACTAATTATTTGTTGTACCTTTGCAATTACACCTTACTTAGTATGTTGCCTTTAATTCTACTTTTTGCTTTCCTTACTTTCTGTATTTATTTTTATTCTCTTTCAGTCAATATAATTTTGCTGTTAGCTTGTTGGAGTTCATCAGTGAAGACTATCAATTTATAATATAGGTTTATTTGGGGGAAGGGAGCCAAATGTTTCTAGAACTGCACTTCTCATTGTGGCCAGCATGAAGAAGCGTGATTGGATGCAGGTTATACATGATTTTCTTTGCATATAATTTATGTACAAGTTACTGGAATAATTCAATGGAACTAATAAGAATCACTACATATTTGCACAAATCCATAAATTGTCTATAGACAGGGAGAAAGCCAAGTGGGGTATGTGGAGCTGCACTATACATTGCTGCTCTTTCACATGGACTGAATCGTTCTAAATCAGAAATTGTAAGTGGTCGTTCTAAATTTTCTTTATATTGATGGTCAGAATTCAGATTTCTTTATAGACATGCTTCATGATGTAAGTATTCCGCTTACAACTTATGTGCATCTGAAAGTATGATAATGTGTGTGAAAGTAAGGTTTCCTAGTCTTTTATGTATCTGGCTTGACCTAATTCTCTTTTGTAAGCTTTGCATCTGCTTGATGCCTTCTCATGAAACATCTTACTTCATATAAAAAAAAGTTTTATTCTTCTTTGTGAATCTCTTACGCGTTTTAGCTAGTTTTCGAGGACTACTTAATTCTTTCTTGGTCACAGATTTGGACTTCTTCTTGACAACTGTTCTTGTTATACTTTCTTCACTTATTTTATGTTCAAGCCTATGTAGTACAGACACTTGTACGACTCTCACATTTATTTTTTATGGTCACATAGCACAAGGAACATGATATTTCCTTTCCTATTTAAGATGAGAGGAAACTGAGATTTCCAAAAGAGTTTTGAGCAAGAAAAGGGAACATCGATTCCAAGAGAGCTTTTAAGCTAAGTTTGAGTAATTATATCAAACCAGAGAAGAAGTTGTTTTAAAAACATATGAGCTAAGTATATTTTGGGAGTAGTATTGAGTAGCGATATGGGGACGCGAGTTCATATTAACTCAAGCCCCCATAAACCATGTAGCCATCATGGGCAGAAAAAAGGGTAATACTTTTTAGATGATTCCTTAGTGCTTTTTAACATAGACTAATGGATCCACTTAGTAGTTCAGGTTCTGTACCGATGGCAAGGTATAGGACGGTCCTTGGCAACGTGAGGTAAAACGTTGTTCCATCACTTAGGCTCATAGTGGTGGTTGTCGGTTAGAGAAACTCCCACAAAAGTTACTGTATTTTTATATACATCAGTTTATTTGTATTTTTTTTACATACATCTCAAAGTTATTTGTCTCTTTGCATACACACAGAGTTGATAGCATGTCTTTAAACAATTTGTTTCTTTATATTGCACTTGTTTTAAATTGTTTTATATTGAAATGCGTTCAGTCATATTGAGTTGAGTATCCAGAGTTGAGCACCCTGAGTCGAATATCATATCTTTGAGTTGAGTATCTTATCTCTGAGTTGAGTATCTTATCCTTGAGTACTTCTGAGTTGAGTAAGTTGAGTAGTTCTGAGTATCCTTGAGTATTCCTTGAGTTAAGTAAGTTTGAGAAGAGGTAAGTATGTCTCACTTTTATCAAGTTTCAAGCTTATGTTATGCTTTAGAATTCCTCTTACATGCTCGTACATTCCACGTATAGAGTCATTTGGCCTGCATCTTCTCATGATGTAGACACAGGTTGTAACACCCAGAAATATTTTGAACTAAGATTCGAACCGTTTTTCGTAGTGAGTGAGATTTTTGCAAGGAATTTAAAATTTCTTGAGTATTAAGGTCACTAGATGTAGCACCTTGAGTTCCAAAAAGAATCGAATTGGAAATAGCAAAAATCTGAAAATTTGCAAGATAAGCTAAGTATGAGTTTTGTATTGACTTCAAATGACCATAACTCGTAGCTCAAGATGAGTTAGGTGTGATAACAGATACCGTAGGAAATACCTTTGAATTATCTTTCCGACGCCACCGAGTTTGCTAAATTTCAAGTTCGTATGAGTGAGATATGACCTTTTGAAGTTAGGCTGTTGAGTTAAGGAAAGTTAGCCGGAATTAGTGAGGGGTATTTTGGTCTTATCCTTACCCAATTAGATTTAATTCATTTTTAGTAGTATTTTAGGGGTCTAATCCTATTAGGTTCAGTTTTATAATCCTAAAATTAGCCTAGGGTTTTAGTTGAGAGTTCAAGAAGAGAAAAGAAGAGAAAAGAGGAGATGATCAAAGCGTTCGTCGAGAGTCTTGTGTTTTGTTGTGGATTTTCGCCATGGATTTAATCCCTAAGAGATATGTAAGCTTCCATAATATTGGGTTTGTCCCCCCACACGCCAAACATGTTATTTTCAGCACAAATTTCATTCTTGAAGTTGAAAGATTAGAGTTCTTGATGAGTTCTTGATAGGTGTTCTTGAAGTTCTTCCTAAACCTTGTTGTGTTGGGTTTTTGATGAGTTCTTGAGATCAAAGTGAGTGCTTTAAGGTATGTATTTATTAGATTAGAGTTTACTTATGTTAAGTAATTGATTCTAAGTGATTGGGGAAGAAACCATTCGATTCTAGGCGAACTAGGGTGAGAAATCGAACAAAAAAATTCGTCGAGTTTTTTGGGTTGGGGCCTGGCACGATGCGCCAGCCAGAGCGCCCCAAAGCCTTCTCTGAAGTTTAGGGGCTGGCGCTCCGCGCCACCCATAGCGCTAGGGTCGCCTGACCCATCCAGTTTGTCGTCGGTTGCCCCGTTTGAGTTCATTTAAAGTGCACATTCACTCCTTTTCGATTCTAAGTACTGTAAACTACTTCTAAACACCTAAATTCATTCCTAACATGATCATAACCTTGAATTCATAATTGAAATTCAAGGTAGAGTTAAGAGTTAAGTTTTGAGAGTTCATTCGAACATTCTAAGAAAGTCCCTTTGAGTCTTTTTGTGGAGTCTTCTACAACTTCTAGTAACTTGTTTCAAGACTCAAGTAAGTGAGAATGAGAGTGAGGAGAATGTAGTCATGAATCTACCTTGTCATCATGAGACCTTTCATATCATGAACCATAACTCTTGAATTCATAATTCACATTTAAGAGAGAGTTAATAGTAGAGTTCAAGAAAGTCTTTGAGTTCAATTGTGAATCCTTTGAGATCCATAATCGATTTGAGTTAAATTTTGAGAAAGTAAGTATGAGAATGAGAATGAGAAGAGTTGTATCATGAGTTCCATAATGTTATGTAGACCTACGAGTCAAGTCGTTCATGCCATTAAATTCCGTATAAACTCCAGAAGTTGAGTATCTATGAGAGGAGTAATATCTCCAAGTTCTAAGCCTTTAAGTGTTGAGAGTTCCTAATCCCTTTTGAGAAATATCTTTGAGTCCTTGAGTTGAATATTTCATGCTCATAATTTCGCATGAACATTATAAGTCGAACAATCTTGAGATGAGAAGTATCTTTGAGTCCTTGAGTTGAGTAGTTCATGCTCATAATTCCACATGAACTCTGAGTTGAGCATTCTTGAAATAAGTAGTATCATTGAAGTTCTTGAGTTCCAAGTATTTGAGGTCTATCTATGGTTATTGAAAACCTTGCATTGAGTCATTCATGTCCATAATTCGGCATGAACCATATTTTAAGAAGTCTTTTACAAATGTTTTAATTTTGTTTTAAGACTTAAGTTTGGAGTTCAGTAAAAAGTACTAAAGTTGTAGTTCATTTCTTCAAAAGTATATGGGGACTAAGTATTCCCAAAGAGATTCAAAATGTTTTCAGATTTAAATAAGATCGAAAACTGAGATTTCTAAAGAGCCTTTGGGCTAGTTTTCAGAAAAAGTAATCGCTTTCTAAATGAAGCAAGAGGGGAAACTTTGATTTCCAAGATAGCCTTTGAGCTAAGTTTTTGAGCACTAATCTCAAATCACAGAAGAAGTATGTTTTTAAAACATAAGAGCTAGTATAGTTTGGGAGTAGTATTGAGCACCGAATTGGGGGCGAGCATGAGTTCAGATAACTCACGTCTCCATAAAACCATGTAGCCACCATGGGTAGAAAATGGTCATACTTTTTAGATGAACCCATTTCACAATAGATTAGTGGATCCACTTAGTAGTTGATAGGTCCATAAATTGGACTCATTTAGGGCATTATTTTATTGGAAATAGTGTCCTTGAATGCTTATTTTATCTCAATACCTGATTAGAATGCTGAAGTTTTAGGTATTTGAAGTTTGAGTGGAAGCATGGACACTTAGGCACAAAACGGAGCAAATAGGGCTGAAAAGAACAAGAAATGGAGTCCTGCGAATCGCCGAGTTTAACTTGGCGAGTCATCGAAACAACATGAACCGTCCATCATTCTAGTACGCGAAGCCTTAAAGGAAGTGGATCAAAAGGCGATGAAAGGAGCAGTTGGCGAGTCGATGATCAGTTCCACGAAGCAGTACTAAACCGCCCAATGATCCAGGATGCGAGGATGCAAAAGGCAAGAAACTGATGGCGATGAGCTGACCAAAAGGCAGATCGCCGAGTTCATCGGCGATCTCGACTAATGTCACCGAACAATCCTCCGTAGCACAATTTGTGAAAACTATAAATACTATTTAGAATTGTAGAAAGAAGAGAGAGTGGAACATTTTTGAAATAGTAGTTTTTCACTTTAGAACATATTCTAGATTATATTTTTCTCTCAAGTTTGGAGAGGGTTTTGTGGAGACTTGAAGAAAGGAGTTCTTCTTCCCCAAGTTGAAAGTGGGTCTTCTCTATTCACTTTCCTTTGCTTAATTCAAGGTTTAATTTCTTATACCCAGTTGATTTCATTATCATGTTAGGTATAATTTCTTATTTCTTGATGTGTGGCTAAAAACCCCCATTCTTGGGGTGTGATTTAGCAAATATGGGTTGATATTCTTGTTGGGTCTTACTTGCTGATGGGTTAGATGTATTGTAATGGTAATTTCACCTAGTGGTTGTGGTTTAATCTAAAGGGTTTGTAGTTGCAAATACAAAGCCACCCATGTGTTTTTGGCTTGCCCGAGAGGGAGGTCGCGAAACTAAAACCACTAGAATGATGGCCTAAGGAGTGGGTCGACATGAGGTTCAGCCCAAGAGGGTGAACCCTAGTCCCATATCCTAACACTCAGCTCGAGAGAGTGAGTGGGGTAAGGCGTAGGCTGGTCTTCATGCGACAAATGAGTGTCCGAGAGGAACGCATTTGAAACGGGGTAAGTTGCCCGAGAGGGAACTGTCACGCCCCGAGCCTACACCCTGGGCGGGACCGGCACTCGGAGACCATTGCTGGCCCCAAGCGAACCCTTGGCCTGGCTTTCTTAACTCAGCGGAAACCTACTCAACAGAATAACTCAAAGCAATGCAATATTTCAAAACAACTTAACCTATAAAATATGGCCCTAAGGCAACCCGAATCTCAAAATAGGATATTTACATATATACATAGGTAAGAGACTCAAAACTAGCTGACTGACTGTCTGTCTGTCTATGAAGCCTCTAAAATACTGAGATGGATGTTGGGACAGACCCCGCAACATCCTAAATAAACCAAAAACTAAGAACACACAATAATTGAGCCCTCCGGAATGCAAGGAGGCTCACCACTGACTCTGGAGTGCTCAGTTGGATCAACGACGTGCAGGCTGCTGATCTGGGATACCTGAATCTGCATCATGAAACGATGCAGGCCAACTGGCATCAGTACATGGAATGTACGAGTATGCAAGCTGGAAAACTAAGCAACAACGGCTAGAAGGAAAATTTGGAAGAAACTGAATAGCTTACCTGGCTCAACTCAACTCAACTTGACTGACTTCTTTCAATATAAGGCAATTTAAAACAAGTGCTATATAAAGAAAGTCTGTTTAAAACATGCTATAAACTCTGTGTGTATACAAAGATACAATAAGCCTGAAATGTATATAGGAATACAATGAACTGATGTATATAAAAAAAATACAATAATCTCTGAGTATGAAAATACAATAACTGCTATGGGAGCTTCTCTAACCGACAACCATCACATAAGAGCTATAGTGATGATACAGCGATCGACCTCACGCTGCCAGAGCATCTTATACCCGGCCAAAGGTATAAGACCTGAACTGCCTAATGGATCCACTAGTCTAATCTGAAAAGGATTCATCTAAAAAGCATGATCCTTTTCTACCCATGGTGGCTAACATGGTTCTATGGGGGCTGTGGGTTCTTTGAACGCTCCCCCAATTCGGTGCTCGATACTACTCCCAAAAATGTACTGGTTCTTATGTTTTTAAAACATATTTATTCCTGCTGATATGAGATAATTACTCAAAAACTAGCCCGAAGGCTCTTTGGAAATCTCAGTTTCCAACCTTGTTTAATTAGATGTAAAGACTTTTCTTTTAAAACTTCTTTGGGAATACATAGTTCCCTAATAACTTTGAGAAATGAACTCAACTTTAAACTCTTGACTTTACTTGAAACTGGGACTCTTACTCGACTTGAAACTTGACTGCTAACTTCACTTGACTTGGAACTATCTTTCCTTGAATCGGAATTATGAATTCAAGGTGTTTGATCACATATTATGGAGGGATTCTTGAACACTTAGACGTACTATGGAGTGTCGGAAATAACCATAAAACAAAGGTATAATACTTTGGAACTTGCTTGAGAAAGTGGGAAAAGGAATGGGGAAACTTGGCTGAGACTTCAGATTTCTGGTGACACAGGTGTGACTTACGGACGCATCGACGGACCGTAGATGGACTTACGGTCTGTACTGCATGTCCGTAGATCGCGTCAGAGATTTTCCCCAAAAATTCATCTAAGAAAAATGACTAAGTGTTGACCTACGGTCCTGACTTATGGTCCGTGGATCGAGCTACGGACTGTAGATCGTGCCCGTAGATCGATGCCCCACAGAGCCCAACTTCTGACCAGATTGACGGTTGACCAGTACGGACCGTCGATCGATCTACGGTCCGTAGGTCACGCCCGTAGGTGGAAATCGACAGTCCAAATTTTGCTGAAAATTGATGTGAATCCATTTCAAATGGTCATTACTCTTAGAATCACAATTCCCCCAACATACAATAGGTTTCAACAACACAACCCACAACATCAACAACAACTAACAACTTCAACAACTTTAACAACTTCAACAACCATTCCAATCTTTTCTCAATTAAAAAAAATGAGCTTGGTGTGTGGGGGAAAAGATTCAACCCACACAAAGAACTCACATACCTTGATAGGGATCACCCCCGACGAAAATCCACAATGATCTTGACTAATCTCCTCTTTCTTCTCTTCTTTTTCTTCTCCTTCTTCTCTTCTTCAATTTCAAGAACCCTAACTCCTTCTCTTTCAAAATGGGACAAAAATGATCCAAAGATCATCCTAATACAACAATATGAGCACAAAATAAATGATTTGTGAAAGGACCAAAATGCCCTTAAATTTCCGGACGGATTTCCCTTCCAACTGCCCAACTTCTACAGGGTATAACTCCCTCATACGAACTCGGAATCGAGAAAACTTAGTGGCGTTGGAAGGATTGTTCCAAGGGCTTAGCAACCATAACTGGGACTACTCCTAACTCATCCTGATCTAGGAGTTACGACTGCTCAAAGTTGGCCAAAAACTCACTGATTTCCACACTTAGCCAAATTTCCAGATTTTTAATTTTTTCCAAAAATGACTATTTCCAAATTTCAAGCTTCTTCAAAGCCACTTCAAATTGTCGGATGTTACAGGAACTTATTTCCATTTAAAGCTTAGCCTAGTCACTATTATTTTGCAAATCACCAATCGAAAGCATGTACCCAACAATTTATCTCAACTTGCATTGTGGTCACATCCCAAGAACCTTTCCCCATACTTGATTTTCTTGTTTATATTGTTGTTTTAGTACTGGTTACAAAACCCCCTTTGATATTTGACACTTTGGTGTCACCTCCTTTAATTTACAATGTATTTTACTACGACTAATTTGAATGAAGTTCTAATTGGTTATTAATTCTCAAAACCACTCCCTTGGGACACGATCCCAACCCTCGGAGCATAACGGGATAATTGTGTGAACTTCAAACTGTACTCATGAATACTCAAAGACTCTTGCTTAAGTGTGAGGAACTCACGTACCTTGGCCTCTTTCAATTCTCGAGGAAATAAACGCCCCAAGAAAGCTTCCTCAAAACAGACCCAACTCGCAGGTGGTGCATTCTCAGCTCTGCCCCCTTTCCACTGGTCGAACCAAGTTCTAGCAACATCCTTTAATTGATACGCAGCTAGTTCAACCCGCTCAATATCTGCCATATGCATCACATCAAAAATCTTCTTCAGCTCCTCAATGAAGTTCTCTGGATCCTCAGTAGTGCTCGAACCCATGAAACTCGAAGGATTCATCCCCAAGAACTCACGAATCCTTGAAGTGTCAGCTCCTTCATGTCGAGCTCCCCTTTGCTGACCAATCTGATTAGTTACAGCTTGACTAAGAATTCTAATTGCCTCTCTGAACTTGGCATTAGAAACTTCCCCTTGTGGTTGCACTCCAGGTGCATGAGGTAACTCTTGCTCATCAACATAACGTCTAGGAAGACGCCCTTTGCCAACTCTTCGTGGAGGCATGATTATCTGAAACACGCGCAAGCACGGATTAGAAAGAAACTTTTTAGAGATAAACTCTAACGCACGAGATGAGTATGAAAAAAGTGAGAAATCTTCCTAAATGTTGCAGCCTCCCAATTATAGATGTGGTGCGCTTCACACCGATAACTAGGACTCTACAGACACGACTTCATAGACTCCCTAGGACTCTGGAACTTGCTCTGATACCAAGTTTGTCACGCCCCGAGCCTACACCCTGGACGTGGACGGCACTCGAAGACCATTGCTGGCCCCAAGCGAACCCTTGGCCTGGCTTTCTTAACTTAGCGGAAACCTAGCTCAACAGAATAACTACATGCAATGCAAGGACATAAAATAACTTAACTGATAAAAACTGGCCAAAAAGGCAACTCGAGTCTCAAAATGGAATATTTACATATATACAGATGAGAGACTCAAAACTAACTAACTGGCTGACTGTCTATGAAGTCTCTAAAATACTGAGATGGATATTGGGACAGACCCTGCAACATCCTAATAAACCAAAACTAGGAACACAAAATAACAGAGTCCTCCGTAATGCATGGAGGCTCAACACTGACTCTGGAGTGCTCAACTAGATCAACGACGTGCTGGATGCTGATCCTGGGTACCTGCGTCTGCATCGTCATAAGATGCAGGCCAACTGGCATCAGTACATTGAATGTACGAGTATGCGAGCTGGAAACTAAGCAACAAGGCTAGAAAGAATTCTGGAAGAAACTGAATAACTTACCTGGCTCAACTCAACTCAACCTGACTGACTCATTTCAATATAATGCAATTTAAAACAAGTGCAATATAAATAAAAACTGTTTAAAACCTGCTATAAACTCTGTGTGTATACAAAGATACAATAAGCCTGAGATGTATATAAAAATACAAATGAACTGATGTATATAAAAATACAATAATTTCTGTGTGTATACAAAGATACAATAACTGCTGTGGGAGTTTCTCTAACCGACAACCATCACATAAGAGCTATAGTGATGATACAACAATCGAACTCACGCTGCCAGAGCATCCTATACCCGGCCAAAGGTATAAGACCTGAACTGCCTAATGGATCCACTAGTCTATCTGGAAAAGGATTCATCTAAAAAGTATGATCCTTTTCTACCCATGGTGGCTAACATGGTTCTATGGGGACTGTGGGTTCCTTGAACGCTCCCCCAACTCGGTGCTCAATACTACTCCCAAAAATGTACTGGCTCTTATGTTTTTAAAACATATTTCTTCCTGCTGATTTGAGATAATTACTCAAAAACTTAGCTCAAAGGCTATCTTGGAAATCTCAGTTTCCTCTCTTGCTTCATTTAGAAAGCTATTACTCTTTTCTGAAAAACTAGCCCGAAGGCTCTTTGGAGATCTCAGTTCCAAAGCTTGTTTAAATTTAAAAACATTTCTTTAAAACTTCTTTGGGAATACTTAGTTCCCTAATAACTTTTGAGAAATGAACTCAACTTTATATTCTTGACTTAACTTGAAACTCTATACTCTTTGCTTGACTTGAAACTCAATACTCTTTACTCAACTTGAAACTTGAGCCTTAAAATGAAGTTAAAACATTCAATAAAGACTCTTGAAAAACTTTGAAGACTTGCTTTGACTTACTTCTTAACTTCTAAGCTTGGCTCTAACTTCACTTGACTTCTAACTTCAAACTTCACTTGACTTTTATCCTAACTCGCCTTGAATTGGATTATGGATTCAAGGTATATGATCACATGTTTATGGATGAGTTCTTGACGTTTAGACGTACCTTGGAGGGTTGAAAACAACTATAAAACATTGGTACATCACCAAGGAACATGTAAGAAAAAGTGTGAAAAGAATGGGGAAACTTGGCGTCCTTGGCGCTCTGCAAGGCGCAGAGCGCATGCCCTCGAAGCTCAGAAGGGCTGCTGGGGCGCACTGCTAGGCGCGCCGCCCCAAGGGAAAAAACTCAGAAACTCTTTTGGGGCGCGCTGGCAGGCGCGACATGCCACCCCTTTCCCCAGAAAACTCGACTTTTCTCCCTTGTTTTTCCAACTCTAAACCACCTTAACTTCAAAGGTTTCAGCCCCAAACACTTAGAATCATAAAACCCTCAACAGAAACTAGATTCAACTCAAAACACCAAAGGAAACATCCACCAAACCAACAAGAACTTCAACATAACACAACTACAACTTCAATAAACATCACTACAAGATTTCAACAACCACAACTAAATCTTTTCTCGAAATTAAACGAGTTTGGCGTGTGGGGGAAAGAACCAACCCAATACTATGAACTCACATACCTTAATAGGGATCACCCCCGACGAAATCCATGACGATCTTTGACGAAACCTTGCTTCTTCTTCTCTTTCTCCTCTTCTTCTCCTCTTCTCTCAAAAGCCCTAACTCTCACTCTTTTAAAACGAGAAAAACTGATCAAAATCAGTCTAACACACTAATATATATCCAAAAGAAAAGGCTAGGGAAAAGACCAAAATACCCTTACAAATTTCCGGACGGACTTCCCTGGCGGAAGTTCAACATTTGGATGCACACATAAAATCTCATACTTCAAACTCTGACAAATTTTTGAGTGCAACTCCTCATCAAAAGCTTCTCTCAGATTGAGGAGCTCTTTTCCCAAATCTTCATGGCAAGTTGACTGAATATCTCTCTCACATCTAGAATATAGATGAGTGGCTAATTGGTCATGCTTGTTTTCATTTAAAGAAAATACAATTGCGGGAGGATGGATAGTTGGCATCATGGTGACTTGAAAGTTATTGGGATTGATAGTGTATACTGATGGCATTTGTGGAGGGATTGAATAGGTAGAAGCTGGGTGAGGAGATATGGTTAGACAAATATTCTGAGTTGAGCTGGAAGCTTTGGTGGTGGTAAGAAGAAGGCTAAAGGTAGTTTCCAAATTGACCAAATTATTTCTTCGTACCACATTCTTCTTACAATCATCATTTTGTGCTTGCACAAATCCCATGCCGTTCTTGAATGCTTTCAATTTGTTTTCCATTGTAGCTTCGTCCTTTATATAGATTCGCAGCCAAAACAGTGTTCAATGCTAGGCAACCTCTAAAGAAGAAACAAACTAAAAAAAATAATTGTTAGTGCATGAGAATATATGAAATAAATGCAAAAATAATAAATATTAGATAAAATAGATTATGCATGTGCTTTTGTAAAATATGAACTTTAGGCTTAACGCAACGATTTAAGTTTTAAAACGAGTGGACGAGAGAAAGGTATTAGCTAGTGGGCTCTAACGTTGGAAATATAAGGAAAGAAAATTGATTTGGAGTAGAAAAATTAATTTGGAGAAAGGTTGACTCATGTCGAGCATCAAATTTTGACTTCAACTTGATCCTTATCCTTTGTAAACTTGTGCATGCTTCCAACTCGGTTATGTGCCAAAATTATGCCCCAGCTTCTTTGGAGGAATACTAAAATTTTATAATAAATCGACCAAGCCTTATATAGGCTGCCTACGTATCCACCAAGGAAATCAGGTCGAACGTAGTTCCAATTACATGCAAAAGATATATTAATTTTTTTATTAAATATGATCGAGTCCTTACGTGGGCTGCCTACGTATCCACCAAGGAAATCAGGTCAAGCGTAGTTCGCCTTACATAAAAAGGCTTTAAAAACATACAAGTAATTGATCATTTAAGCTCGCAAAATACATAATTGTTTTAAAAAGATGCTACACAAAAGCTAATTGTCCTGCTTTATGCCTCTTAAAAGTCATCTTGTTCCTTTGATGCTCAACTTAAGTCAACCTTTAAAAGAAAAATGAAGTATTTGGCAAGCGCAGAGTAAGTATGCGAAAGGTTGAAAGTAGAACATTTAGAAACCAACGGGATCTAGACCTATAAGGGATGCTATAAATAAACAAAGACGGAATGACCTGAGAGACCCTTGACTTGCATGCTGATACTTGGAATTAGTGCGTAAAAAGAATGGTGCAACTACCTTGAATTGGAGAAGTATTGCACGTGATGGAGAAAATATTGAACAAATATCGACAAGTGCTATTTGGTAGATTGTGTGAATCTACCAATTTAAGAAGCAACAAATGATGTGAAAATTGGAAGAAATTGAAAATATAAGTAAAAGCTCCATAACGTAGAACGAATACTAAGTAGACTCTACGAAGTTTGGAATTAATGAAAAAAAAAACTTATTGCTGTTAGAAAGAGAGGATCATACCAGTAAAGAAGGGACTTGAAAAAGCTCGAGAAGGTAAAGATTTATATGAGCTAATTTTGGCGAAAAAAATAAATTAGAGTGAACGGGCAAAAATATAATACCTAGTGATGAAGAATTATGCTGATTTATTTAAAAAGTAAGAAGAAAATTCTTAAAGCAAGTCTTGGATACGAATATTGAGAAAATCAAAGGAAGAAATCAAATTTGGAAAATTTTAAAGGAAGAAAGTGAATTTTTGTAAAATATTACCTAAGAAAATTTTAAACAAGGTCATTTAAAATTTGCGCAGGCCTAGGATGATTATGAGCCTAATCGATGCTTTAGAATTATAAAAATGCACTGAACGCGGAAATATTAATATAAAAATTAAATAATTTATGAACACAATATAAGAATTTGTAAAAATGCAACATGTATCAATTATAGAATATGATAAACACGAAATAATTTCTCTTTCTGAAAAATAAGAAAAAACAAAGATAATGTTAGTAATAATCAATTAAATCATGTTGCAAATAAATTCATATAAGTCACGTAGCAAGTAAGCAAGCAAATATTTATAAAGCACGTAACATAACTATATCAAATAATGCATCCTAATATATAGGGGACCTCTTTATGCCAGAGGTAGACCTAACACGTATTTGAAAAATAAATGTGCCAACATATGTCATTCCATTGCTCTTTAATTAATTAAACAAATCTATTTCCAAAAATTAAATACAAAAATAGCCTTAAGCTTTATTACTTCTCAAAAAAAAAAAAGAATAAAGAAATAAAGCTCTTCATAGCATCTACGCATCTTCTTCTCATGGCATGCTCGTGGTTTAATCTCCATAGGCCAAAACTAGCGATCTTCATAGCTATCTTCATCACAAAAGGGTTAATGCCCTCCCTCCTAAGTTTAATTAATTTAGAACCAACGGTCCATATTTTGGCACAACTATTTTTCAAATAATGCACACATAAATGATAGGAGTCACTCGGGGTCGTGAACCCACTAGGACATTTGGATAAACTTGACTAATGAACTTAATACACAAAGGGTATTAAGCCTCTTAGGTTTATATGATGCATGTACCGTAAAAGGTGATGGTTTAGCTCTATCCTAGGTTAATTAAGAGTGGGTTTACTAGACACAAGGTTTCCGAGTGGACAACTCGAGTGAGAAGGCTACGTGGTCACACAGAAAAAGATCCGGACACCCTACGCATATGCCAACTCTCCTAAATTTTGGGATTTTAAAAGAAATTTCCTGGTGCGCAAAACACACCTCGCGTGTACGTGTGATAGAGTGAATTTTCCAGAATCGGAGGAAGTATGAACGGAATGACAATATATATGAAGCAGTAACAAATAAACAATTTATATAAGCAGTAACAAATAAACATTTTATGTCACATAAGCATGATAATAAGACATTTAAGCAATTAATACAAAACAAACAATTAGAAAACACAAGCAAATACAAAAATGCTTAATTATTAAACTAAGTTTGTTATAGTTTAGAACCTAAAATCCCCAGTGAAGTCGTCAAGCTGTTATACCCCATTTTAACTCGAGGTCAAAACGGTGTACGACATTTTGGTAATTTCCAAATTACTAACTAACTTAAGAAGTCGCCACCTAATTAATTATGGTGAATTAGGACACCTAAATATTTAACTAAGTAATACTAAAATTGACTTCAATTAAGGTCTACTAACTTAAAAAGATTATAGGTAAGGGTTATAGTTATCCTAAAGGAAAGGGGTAAGGCATCCTTTGAGATCCGTTAAAGACGGTTACCGGCCAAACTTAGGTTAATTAATTTTAAAAGAAAGATATGAGTGGTAAAGATTAAGTAATTGAGTAACCAAATTGGAAAACATTTTTTACTTTAAAAGATTTTAACAATTGTATTAGAATGAAAAAGAGTAATATCTTCAGATCAATTTAGACAAACCCATTGCTAAAAAAAGGGTAATTAAAAAAACCATTAGCTCATTGATTGACAACGTGCTCTCTTTAGAAACGGTTTTAAAAAAATAAGTGTTTAGAACAAAATATATAAATTATTTTTGAAAGACATTGTCAAATTTGAACAAAACTTAATAAATCTAGCGGGTTTAAAATGGTGCAAAAGAAGTGTTTTAAAAAAAAAGAATTTGCCAAATGAAGTTTATAAAAAGCTAAAGTAACTATGAAGGTTTGTTTCTAACTAAAGATACCGGCCCAAATCCAAACATCTATATTAAGTCAACTATCATGAATCCAATCTAGAAATATCTAAATCACACAAGCAAGTATAACATGTAAAGAGAAAAAAACATGCAAGTAAATAATGCAAAATGTAAGTAGCCTTGTGACTCCAAGATAGGACCACTTGTTTTGTTTGCAATTTCGAATGGTCAAAGATGTAGTGAAGACTCCATGTGCGGGTGTGAGGATAATGTTGAGTCTATGAGACTCGATAATTGGTAGAGTCTTGAATCAAAGACTCCATTTTGCTCCAAAGTTCATGCAAATAAAGAAAGTAAAAGAGATTAGTAAAAGAGCTAACATGCCAAGGATCATGATTTTTCTTACTCTAACGAAAATGAATTAAATAAGATAAAGACATAAAGAAAATTAAAAATAACCTGCATATCATTTCTAAAAAAAAGTCAACAACAACAAACATCAACTCTTTCTAGCATACTTTTAAAGTAAGAAAAACACAAGCTGAAATTTTTTTATCATATAAAAAACATCAAAGGGATATTAACTAACAAGAAAACCGATTTCAAGTAACATTATCAAGTTGTCTAACACGCCAAGGAAACGCAGCTTTAGAGCTATACCAATCTCAAAAATAATCCCTTACTATTATGACTAAACTAAGTAAAATTATTTGCAAGGTGTGATTTTCTTTAAAATTAAAGAAACTTATACCCATATATGTAGTACCGTAATCTGCCGAGAGAAATTCAAAACTCACATTTGCAGGTACATTATTAAAAAAAATAAAAAAATCTGCAACTTACTTATCAACCAAAACAAAACAAAATTATGTCCTTTAAGCATTTTTTTATAGGAATCCATATAAATACCAGATAATTAGTAACTTGGAGCAGAAACTGACGCGTATAAACTTAACTAAAGTGCAACCAATTTCTATCCTTAACACTTAAACATAACGAAATAAAAGAGACATATATATGTAACTCATTTTTTTCAAGAAATTTAAAATGGTTGCAGTGCATGATAAAAATAGTTAGGACATTGCGTAATATCTCCTTAGAGACCGATAAGAATTCATCAATGTAATTTTTTAGCCCAAAACTCTCCAAAACAATCTTTTCCACCATGTCATTCAATTCCATAAGTTTCTGGAAGTAGGACTTTGCCACATTGCTGCCAAATTAAAACATACAAAACTTATATATGTGGCAAAGTCCTACTTCAAGCAACTAATGGAAAATCAAATACTTCTTTTAAAGTATCAAACATGCCCTCTCTAATTTCATTTGGAACTTTGTCATATATTGCTTCAAAACAACCAAATTCTTGTAAGGCTTCAAAAACTTGAACTTTTGTTGATTCCCATTGTGGAGTGTTTGGTTTAAGCTCAGAATTGAAAAAATCTATGGTGGGAATCTTAACTTTTGTAGATGCCATTTGACGAATATTTAGGATATTATCAACAAACAATTCTTCATTCATTTATAAGAAAGAGGGAAAATGAGGGGCTTCCCATCACTTTCAAAAATAGTATTACTATTCAATGGACATATTTATTATGGAAAAAATTCCTAAATACACTATTTTTTCAGAATATTTTGCAAGAATCTCTATCATTCGAAAAAATTACAAAAATCTCTACTCGCTCCTATTCTCGGATATATCACTTTACACAATGTATCGGACGAACGCGATGTATCGGGACATTGACTGATGTATCCAAAACCGAGATGCGATATATCGAGACGTTGAGGGATGTATCGGAAACCGAGACGCGATGTATCGGGATATTTTGGGATGTATCCGAATTCCACCAAATTTAAGAAATTTTTGTAGTTTGAAAGAAAGTAGGGATATTATATAATTAATTAGTTCTTAACACTATAAGATTTGTGTAAAAATTCCCAAATATGTTAGATCAAATTATGTGAAATGTAAGCCCATTAGGTTTACTTTAGCTTTTTTAGCGCCTCATCTTCTTTAAAATTTAACATTCCGCAAATGTGAATCATTTGAAGCAAATTATATATCAAAAATCTTATTATACGATTAAATATAACATGTAACAAGACTTTGCTCTAATTTCCACTTACTAACAATATAGTGAATTACTTAAATACACAACTTATTTTTACCATATTTTATTTCATTTGAAAATAATACAAAAAAATCTACTAACTCATATTCACAGACACATCACTTTACGCATTGTATCGGGACATACGTGATGTATCGGGATGTTAAGTGATGTATCAGAACGTATGCGATGTATCGAGACGTTGAATGATGTATCGGGACGTACGCGATGTATCGGGACGTTGAGTGATGTATCCATAATCGAGATGTGATATATCAAGATTCGATGTTGGGGATGTATCTGAAATTGGGACGCGATGTATTGGGATTTTGGGATGTATCAGGAATCCACCAAATTTAAAGATTTTTTGTAATTTGAAAGAAAGTACGAATATTATGTAATTAGCTCTTAACACTGTAAGGTTTGTGTAAGATTCCCAAATAATTTAGGTCAAATTATGTGAAATGTGAGCCCACTAGGTTTACTTTAGCTTTTTTAACCCCTCATCTTCTTTATGTTGATGTTGCTTCTTTGTTCTTAGTCTGCCTCTTCTTTTCCTTCTTTAAAATTTAACATTCCGCAAATGTGAATCATTTGAAGCAAACTATATATCAAAAAACTTGTTATACGATCGGAGTAAGACTTTTAACAATGGAATTTTCTCTCGTTAAAAGCTATTTTTCTTGTAGTGAGCGCTAAATGATTTTCTTGTTTGCTATTCCTAAAATTTACTCTTAATTATATACAATTTCAATTGAAATATGAATGTGATTTCACGATTTATTGAGGCTAATCGAGTATTATTAAAGAACGTAACATATTTTAAACCACAAGTTTCAAAAGTCTTTCATTCTTAAACCCTGTGTAAGATCTTACTACATCACATCAATTGGATAGAAGAAAATAATTAACTTTTCTCACTACAAGAAAATAATGTGTCATACCATCAGAAGTGGCTACATTACCATCATATGTGGCTGATCGCTATCTTATCATCAGACGTGTGGCTATATTACTACTAGCAAGTTAGCCATCCAACTCTATTTTTTAAGCACATGCATAATGTGTGATTCTCCCTGCAGCTTGAGGGACAACTCCCCTCCAATAGGAAACATCATGTGTTTATTGATTGATAAGGACATCACAATGACACATCAAATTTTATGAGGCTATAAACAAATAAGGAAATAATTATGATTTACTAACATATTGTGTTGTGTTACGTTGTATCGCACTGTATTATTTTGATGATTACAAGTGGTTAATATTTTGAAGTAATGTTTGGATTCTTATTGCTTATGATTTTATGATGTATTGTTGTTGATGTTATTGAGCATTTTAATATATTAAGTGCATGATATATAATTAGTAGGCATAAATTAGATAAAATGGTGACATAATTCTCCGTAACTCATAATAATGATCGGATCATCATTATTATTTTCGCTATATAATGATGAGAAGTCGTATGATAATGATCAATTTGGTGTGGTCGCGTCATTATCTATATCTCTTCGTAAACATCATTTTTCTATGCTTATTATTTAATAATTCTAATTTATCTTTTACCTTACTTTTTTTTTGTAATAACTCTATCTAGTATTTTAAAAAAATATAATATTGTATATTTATTATTTAAATTACTAATGTGGTAATGAGGAAAAATAATAAAATATATCCATATGATGTATTCATCAAAATGATATAATATAATACAACACAATACAATACGTTATGATATCATGGGCAACAACCATCCAAATATAAATTCAAAATATTCAACCACTCATATATTTTATTCATCAAAACAATATTATACAACGCAACACAATACAAAGCAACACAACAAAATACAATACAATACAATACTTTACGCAATCATACGTAATAACCATCCAAATATAAATTCAAAATATTCAACCAGCCATCTGATACATTTTATTCATCAAAACAATACATAAATAAATTTTCATAGCTTCTAAATTTTTAAAGACCACTATAATTCTTGACACCCAATCCATTTTTAGCACCTAACATAATATATTTATTAAATTCAGGCAACTTAAAAGGCTTGAACATTAAAGGTGTTCTTCATCCACTAATTCTTTTGGAACCTTCAAAGTATAATCTGGATTTGGGAAGGAAAATAATTGAATAGAGAATCTATCTTTGTCTCCTATTGTTACAACCCTGTGTTGAGCAGATGTCAATCTATCATTTGTCCATGCTTGTATAATTATTTTTTATCATCAACACATAAAAAGTATGTATAAGAATTTATTTGTTTAACTAATAATTAAGGAACAAAAAGATTGACTTAAATTTCCTATGGAGAATGAAAATTTTAAATTAATAAGATAATAACAAGACAATTTAAAAAATTATTATGATAGTTCTGGTATCATTTTCAATTTTCCAG
>JAWDCX010000170.1:0-27952 GCA_036553675.1 Solanum okadae | reverse complement strand
CTTTGATCGAACGTTACGCCTCTTACGTCCGAACGTTACGCCTCTTACGTCCGAACGCTACGCCTCTTACGTCCGAACGCTACGCCTCTTTGATCGAACGTTACGCCTCTTACGTCCGAACGTTACGCCTCTTAGGTCCGAACGCTACGCCTCTTAGGTCCGAACGCTACGCCTCTAGGGTCCGAACGTTACGCCTCTAGGGTCCGAACGCTACGCCTCTTACGTCCGAACGCTACGCCTCTTACGTCCGAACGCTACGCCTCTTAGGTTCTTTAAGAGTTCGAAAGTGTTTGGAAACCTCAAAACGGCCATAACTCGGGATTCGGACGTCCGTTTGATGCGATTTTTTTTTTGAATTCGCGTATTTTTTCGAGATCTAATTGAAAATCCATCCCCTTTTACTACTACTTCTTCGAGCCAAAAGTTACGGCTCTAATATTCAAAAAACTTCAAACGGCCATAACTAGGGCCTCGGGTGTCCGTTTCAGGCGATTTTTTTTTTGATTTCACGTATTTTTTCGATATCTACGCAGCCAAACTGCCTAAAGGCGGTTTGCGCGTGCCGTTTTTCCCAAAAACGCCTTTTACCGATTTTCACAAGAGTCGAAACGCGTTTAGGAAGAAGAAAGGGAATCCGGGCAAAGCGGATGGGTTTTTCTAATAGATCTCGAAAAAATACGAAGATTCAAAAAAAAAATTGCGTCAAACGGACGTCCGAGCGCGAAGTTGCGGCCGTTTGAAAATCCGGCGCGCATTTCGAGGTCCGAGTTGAAAATTCCGAATCCGGCGCGCATTTCGAGGACCGAATTGAAAATTCCGAATCCATTGCGCATTTCGAGGACCGAATTAATCCGATCCGAATTCATCGCGCATTTCGAGGCGAGAACCGATCCGAATTCATCCGGCGCGCATTTCGAGGACCGAAATAATCCGAATCCGGCGCGCATTCCGAGGACCGAATTCATCCGAATCCGCGCGCATTTCGAGGACCGAATTAATTCGAATCCGGCGCGCATTCCGAGGACCGAATTAATCCGAATCCGGCGCGCATTCCGAGGACCGAATTAATCCGAATCCGGCGCGCATTCCGAGGACCGAATTAATCCGAATCCGGCGCGCATTCCGAGGACCGAATTAATCCGAATCCGACGCGCATTCCGAGGACCGAATTAATTTGAATCCGAATCCGGCGCGCATTTCGAGGCGAGGACCGAATTAATCCGAATCCGGCGCGCATTTCGAGGACCGAAATAATCCGAATCCGTCGCGCATTCCGAGGACCGAATTAATCCGAATCCGGCGCGCATTCCGAGGACCGAATTAATCCGAATCCGGCGCGCATTCCGAGGACCGAATTAATCCGAATCCGGCGCGCATTCCGAGGACCGAATTAATCCGAATCCGACGCGCATTCCGAGGACCGAATTAATTTGAATCCGAATCCGACGCGCATTCCGAGGACCGAATTAATTTGAATCCGAATCCGACGCGCATTCCGAGGACCGAATTAATCCGAATCCGGCGCGCATTCCGAGGACCGAATTAATTTGAATCCGAATCCGGCGCGCATTCCGAGGCGAGGACCGAATTAATCCGATCCGAATCCGGCGCGCATTCCGAGGCGAGGACCGGGCCGAATCTTAGGATCGAACGCTACGCCTCTTTGATCGAACGCTACGCCTCTTACGTCCGAACGCTACGCCTCTAAGGTCCGAACGTTACGCCTCTTACGTCCGAACGTTACGCCTCTTAGGTCCGAACGCTACGCCTCTTTGATCGAACGTTACGCCTCTTACGTCCGAACGTTACGCCTCTTACGTCCGAACGCTACGCCTCTTACGTCCGAACGCTACGCCTCTTTGATCGAACGTTACGCCTCTTACGTCCGAACGTTACGCCTCTTAGGTCCGAACGCTACGCCTCTTAGGTCCGAACGCTACGCCTCTAGGGTCCGAACGTTACGCCTCTAGGGTCCGAACGCTACGCCTCTTACGTCCGAACGCTACGCCTCCTACGTCCGAACGCTACGCCTCTTAGGTTCTTTAAGAGTTCGAAAGTGTTTGGAAACCTCAAAACGGCCATAACTCGGGATTCGGACGTCCGTTTGATGCGATTTTTTTTTTGAATTCGCGTATTTTTTCGAGATCTAATTGAAAATCCATCCCCTTTTACTACTACTTCTTCGAGCCAAAAGTTACGGCTCTAATATTCAAAAAACTTCAAACGGCCATAACTAGGGCCTCGGGTGTCCGTTTCAGGCGATTTTTTTTTTGATTTCACGTATTTTTTCGATATCTACGCAGCCAAACTGCCTAAAGGCGGTTTGCGCGTGCCGTTTTTCCCAAAAACGCGTTTTACCGATTTTCACAAGAGTCGAAACGCGTTTAGGAAGAAGAAAGGGAATCCGGGCAAAGCGAATGGGTTTTTCTAATAGATCTCGAAAAAATACGAAGATTCAAAAAAAAAATTGCGTCAAACGGACGTCCGAGCGCGAAGTTACGGCCGTTTGAAAATCCGGCGCGCATTTCGAGGTCCGAATTGAAAATTCCGAATCCGGCGCGCATTTCGAGGACCGAAATAATCCGAATCCGGCGCGCATTCCGAGGACCGAATTAATCCGAATCCGGCGCGCATTCCGAGGACCGAATTAATTTGAATCCGGCGCGCATTCCGAGGACCGAATTAATCCGAATCCGGCGCGCATTCCGAGGACCGAATTAATCCGAATCCGGCGCGCATTCCGAGGACCGAATTAATCCGAATCCGACGCGCATTCCGAGGACCGAATTAATTTGAATCCGAATCCGGCGCGCATTTCGAGGCGAGGACCGAATTAATCCGAATTCGGCGCGCATTCCGAGGACCGAATTAATCCGAATCCGGCGCGCATTCCGAGGACCGAATAAATCCGAATCCGGCGCGCATTCCGAGGACCGAATTAATCCGAATCCGGCGCGCATTCCGAGGACCGAATTAATCCGATCCGAATTAATTGCGCATTTCGAGGCGAGAACCGATCCGAATCCGGCGCGCATTTCGAGGCGAGGACCGAATTAATCCGAATCCGGCGCGCATTCCGAGGACCGAATTAATCCGAATCCGGCGCGCATTCCGAGGACCGAATTAATCCGAATCCGGCGCGCATTCCGAGGACCGAATTAATTTGAATCCGAATCCGGCGCGCATTTCGAGGCGAGGACCGAATTAATCCGAATCCGGCGCGCATTCCGAGGACCGAATTAATCCGAATTCGGCGCGCATTCCGAGGACCGAATTAATTTGAATCCGAATCCGGCGCGCATTTCGAGGACCGAATTAATCCGAATCCGGCGCGCATTCCGAGGACCGAATTAATTTGAATCCGAATCCGGCGCGCATTCCGAGGACCGAATTAATCCGAATCCGGCGCGCATTTCGAGGACCGAAATAATCCGAATCCGGCGCGCATTCCGAGGACCGAATTAATCCGAATCCGGCGCGCATTCCGAGGACCGAATTAATCCGAATCCGGCGCGCATTCCGAGGACCGAATTAATCCGAATCCGACGCGCATTCCGAGGACCGAATTAATCCGAATCCGACGCGCATTCCGAGGACCGAATTAATTTGAATCCGAATCCGGCGCGCATTTCGAGGCGAGGACCGAATTAATCCGAATCCGGCGCGCATTTCGAGGACCGAAATAATCCGAATCCGGCGCGCATTCCGAGGACCGAATTAATCCGAATCCGGCGCGCATTTCGAGGACCGAAATAATCCGAATCCGGCGCGCATTCCGAGGACCGAATTAATCCGAATCCGACGCGCATTCCGAGGACCGAATTAATCCGAATCCGGCGCGCATTCCGAGGCGAGGACCGAATTAATCCGAATCCGGCGCGCATTTCGAGGACCGAATTAATCCGAATCCGGCGCGCATTTCGAGGACCGAAATAATCCGAATCCGGCGCGCATTCCGAGGACCGAATTAATCCGAATCCGGCGCGCATTCCGAGGACCGAATTAATCCGAATCCGAATCCGGCGCGCATTCCGAGGACCGAATTAATTTGAATCCGAATCCGGCGCGCATTTCGAGGCGAGGACCGAATTAATCCGAATCCGGCGCGCATTCCGAGGACCGAATTAATCCGAATCCGGCGCGCATTCCGAGGACCGAATTAATCCGAATCCGGCGCGCATTTCGAGGACCGAAATAATCCGAATCCGGCGCGCATTCCGAGGACCGAATTAATCCGAATCCGGCGCGCATTCCGAGGACCGAATTCATCCGAATCCGGCGCGCATTCCGAGGACCGAATTAATCCGAATCCGGCGCGCATTCCGAGGACCGAATTAATCCGAATCCGACGCGCATTCCGAGGACCGAATCAATCCGAATCCGGCGCGCATTCCGAGGACCGAATTAATTTGAATCCGAATCCGGCGAGCATTTCGAGGCGAGGACCGGGCCGAATCTTAGGATCGAACGCTACGCCTCTTTGATCGAACGCTACGCCTCTTACGTCCGAACGCTACGCCTCTAAGGTCCGAACGTTACGCCTCTTACGTCCGAACGTTACGCCTCTTAGGTCCGAACGCTACGCCTCTTTGATCGAACGTTACGCCTCTTACGTCCGAACGTTACGCCTCTTACGTCCGAACGTTACGCCTCTTACGTCCGAACGCTACGCCTCTTTGATCGAACGTTACGCCTCTTACGTCCGAACGTTACGCCTCTTAGGTCCGAACGTTACGCCTCTTTGATCGAACGCTACGCCTCTTACGTCCGAACGCTACGCCTCTTTGATCGAACGCTACGCCTCTTAGGTTCTTTAAGAGTTCGAAAGAGTTTGGAAACCTCAAAACGGCCATAACTCGGGCTTCGGACGTCCGTTTGATGCGATTTTTTTTTTGAATTCGCGTATTTTTTCGAGATCTATTTGAAAATCCATCCCCTTTTACTACTACTTCTTCGAGCCAAAAGTTACGGCTCTAAGATTGAAAAAACTTCAAACGGCCATAACTCGGGCCTCGGGTGTCCGTTTCAGGCGATTTTTTTTTTGATTTCACGTATTTTTTCGATATCTACGCAGCCAAACTGCCTAAAGGCGGTTTGCGCGTGCCGTTTTTCCCAAAAACGCGTTTTACCGATTCTAATACGAGTCGAAACGCGTTTAGGAAGAAGAAAGGGAATCCGGGCAAAGCGGATGGATTTTTCTAATAGATCTCGAAAAAATACGAAGATTCAAAAAAAAAATTGCGTCAAACGGACGTCCGAGCGCGAAGTTGCGGCCGTTTCCGAATCCGGCGCGCATTTCGAGGTCCGAATTGAAAATTCCGAATCCGGCGCGCATTTCGAGGACCGAAATAATCCGAATCCGGCGCGCATTCCGAGGACCGAATTAATCCGAATCCGGCGCGCATTCCTTGGACCGAATTAATTTGAATCCGAATCCGTCGCGCATTTCGAGGCGAGAACCGATCCGAATCCGGCGCGCATTCCGAGGACCGAATTAATCCGAATCCGGCGCGCATTCCGAGGACCGAATTAATCCGAATCCGGCGCGCATTCCGAGGACCGAATTAATCCGAATCCGACGCGCATTCCGAGGACCGAATTAATTTGAATCCGAATCCGGCGCGCATTTCGAGGCGAGGACCGAATTAATCCGAATCCGGCGCGCATTTCGAGGACCGAAATAATCCGAATCCGTCGCGCATTCCGAGGACCGAATTAATCCGAATCCGGCGCGCATTCCGAGGACCGAATTAATCCGAATCCGGCGCGCATTCCGAGGACCGAATTAATCCGAATCCGGCGCGCATTCCGAGGACCGAATTAATCCGAATCCGACGCGCATTCCGAGGACCGAATTAATTTGAATCCGAATCCGACGCGCATTCCGAGGACCGAATTAATTTGAATCCGAATCCGACGCGCATTCCGAGGACCGAATTAATCCGATCGGAATCCGGCGAGCATTTCGAGGCGAGGACCGGGCCGAATCTTAGGATCGAACGCTACGCCTCTTTGATCGAACGCTACGCCTCTTACGTCCGAACGCTACGCCTCTAAGGTCCGAACGTTACGCCTCTTACGTCCGAACGTTACGCCTCTTAGGTCCGAACGCTACGCCTCTTTGATCGAACGTTACGCCTCTTACGTCCGAACGTTACGCCTCTTACGTCCGAACGCTACGCCTCTTACGTCCGAACGCTACGCCTCTTTGATCGAACGTTACGCCTCTTACGTCCGAACGTTACGCCTCTTAGGTCCGAACGCTACGCCTCTTAGGTCCGAACGCTACGCCTCTAGGGTCCGAACGCTACGCCTCTAGGGTCCGAACGCTACGCCTCTTACGTCCGAACGCTACGCCTCTTACGTCCGAACGCTACGCCTCTTAGGTTCTTTAAGAGTTCGAAAGTGTTTGGAAACCTCAAAACGGCCATAACTCGGGATTCGGACGTCCGTTTGATGCGATTTTTTTTTTGAATTCGCGTATTTTTTCGAGATCTAATTGAAAATCCATCCCCTTTTACTACTACTTCTTCGAGCCAAAAGTTACGGCTCTAATATTCAAAAAACTTCAAACGGCCATAACTAGGGCCTCGGGTGTCCGTTTCAGGCGATTTTTTTTTTGATTTCACGTATTTTTTCGATATCTACGCAGCCAAACTGCCTAAAGGCGGTTTGCGCGTGCCGTTTTTCCCAAAAACGCGTTTTACCGATTCTAATACGAGCGAAAACGTGATGAGAAATTTAAAAGGAAATCCAAACAAAGGGGATGGGTTTATCAGATAGATCTCGAAAAAATACGAGCATTAAAAAAAAAAAGTGCGTCAAACGGACGTCCGAGCGCGAAGTTACGGCCGTTTGAAATTCCGGCGCGCATTTCGAGGTCCGAATTGAAAATTCCGAATCCGGCGCGCATTTCGAGGACCGAATTGAAAATTCCGAATCCATTGCGCATTTCGAGGCGAGGACCGAATTAATCCGAATCCGGCGCGCATTCCGAGGCGAGGACCGAATTAATCCGAATCCGGCGCGCATTCCGAGGACCGAATTAATTTGAATCCGAATCCGGCGCGCATTTCGAGGTGAGGACCGAATTAATCCGAATCCGGCGCGCATTCCGAGGACCGAATTAATCCGAATCCGGCGCGCATTCCGAGGACCGAATTAATTTGAATCCGAATCCGGCGCGCATTTCGAGGCGAGGACCGAATTAATCCGAATCCGGCGCGCATTTCGAGGACCGAAATAATCCGAATCCGGCGCGCATTCCGAAGACCGAATTAATCCGAATCCGGCGCGCATTTCGAGGCGAGGACCGAATTAATCCGAATCCGGCGCGCATTCCGAGGACCGAATCACATCCGAATCCGGCGCGCATTCCGAGGACCGAATTAATCCGAATCCGGCGCGCATTCCGAGGACCGAATTAATCCGATCGGAATCCGGCGAGCATTTCGAGGCGAGGACCGGGCCGAATCTTAGGATCGAACGCTACGCCTCTTTGATCGAACGCTACGCCTCTTACGTCCGAACGCTACGCCTCTAAGGTCCGAACGTTACGCCTCTTACGTCCGAACGTTACGCCTCTTAGGTCCGAACGCTACGCCTCTTTGATCGAACGTTACGCCTCTTACGTCCGAACGTTACGCCTCTTACGTCCGAACGCTACGCCTCTTACGTCCGAACGCTACGCCTCTTTGATCGAACGTTACGCCTCTTACGTCCGAACGTTACGCCTCTTAGGTCCGAACGCTACGCCTCTTAGGTCCGAACGCTACGCCTCTAGGGTCCGAACGTTACGCCTCTAGGGTCCGAACGCTACGCCTCTTACGTCCGAACGCTACGCCTCTTACGTCCGAACGCTACGCCTCTTAGGTTCTTTAAGAGTTCGAAAGTGTTTGGAAACCTCAAAACGGCCATAACTCGGGATTCGGACGTCCGTTTGATGCGATTTTTTTTTTGAATTCGCGTATTTTTTCGAGATCTAATTGAAAATCCATCCCCTTTTACTACTACTTCTTCGAGCCAAAAGTTACGGCTCTAATATTCAAAAAACTTCAAACGGCCATAACTAGGGCCTCGGGTGTCCGTTTCAGGCGATTTTTTTTTTGATTTCACGTATTTTTTCGATATCTACGCAGCCAAACTGCCTAAAGGCGGTTTGCGCGTGCCGTTTTTCCCAAAAACGCCTTTTACCGATTTTCACAAGAGTCGAAACGCGTTTAGGAAGAAGAAAGGGAATCCGGGCAAAGCGAATGGGTTTTTCTAATAGATCTCGAAAAAATACGAAGATTCAAAAAAAAAATTGCGTCAAACGGACGTCCGAGCGCGAAGTTACGGCCGTTTGAAAATCCGGCGCGCATTTCGAGGTCCGAATTGAAAATTCCGAATCCGGCGCGCATTTCGAGGACCGAATTGAAAATTCCGAATCCATTGCGCATTTCGAGGACCGAATTAATCCGAATCCATTGCGCATTCCGAGGACCGAATTAATCCGAATCCGGCGCGCATTCCGAGGACCGAATTAATCCGAATCCGGCGCGCATTCCGAGGACCGAATTAAATTGAATCCGAATCCGGCGCGCATTCCGAGGACCGAATTAATTTGAATCCGAATCCGGCGCGCATTTCGAGGCGAGGACCGAATTAATCCGAATCCGGCGCGCATTTCGAGGCGAGGACCGAATTAATCCGAATCCGGCGCGCATTCCGAGGACCGAATTAATCCGAATCCGGCGCGCATTCCGAGGACCGAATTAATCCGAATCCGGCGCGCATTTCGAGGACCGAATTAATTTGAATCCGAATCCGGCGCGCATTTCGAGGACCGAATTAATCCGAATCCGGCGCGCATTCCGAGGACCGAATTAATCCGAATCCGGCGCGCATTTCGAGGCGAGGACCGAATTAATCCGAATCCGGCGCGCATTCCGAGGACCGAATTAATTCGAATCCGGCGCGCATTCCGAGGACCGAATTAATCCGAATCCGGCGCGCATTCCGAGGACCGAATTAATTTGAATCCGAATCCGGCGCGCATTTCGAGGCGAGGACCGAATTAATCCGAATCCGGCGCGCATTCCGAGTACCGAATTAATCCGAATCCGGCGCGCATTCCGAGGACCGAATTAATCCGAATCCGGCGCGCATTCCGAGGACCGAATTAATCCGAATCCGGCGCGCATTCCGAGGACCGAATTAATCCGAATCCGGCGCGCATTCCGAGGACCGAATTAATCCGAATCCGGCGCGCATTTCGAGGCGAGGACCGGGCCGAATCTTAGGATCGAACGCTACGCCTCTTTGATCGAACGCTACGCCTCTTACGTCCGAACGCTACGCCTCTAAGGTCCGAACGTTACGCCTCTTACGTCCGAACGTTACGCCTCTTAGGTCCGAACGCTACGCCTCTTTGATCGAACGTTACGCCTCTTACGTCCGAACGTTACGCCTCTTACGTCCGAACGCTACGCCTCTTACGTCCGAACGCTACGCCTCTTTGATCGAACGTTACGCCTCTTACGTCCGAACGTTACGCCTCTTAGGTCCGAACGCTACGCCTCTTAGGTCCGAACGCTACGCCTCTAGGGTCCGAACGTTACGCCTCTAGGGTCCGAACGCTACGCCTCTTACGTCCGAACGCTACGCCTCTTACGTCCGAACGCTACGCCTCTTAGGTTCTTTAAGAGTTCGAAAGTGTTTGGAAACCTCAAAACGGCCATAACTCGGGATTCGGACGTCCGTTTGATGCGATTTTTTTTTTGAATTCGCGTATTTTTTCGAGATCTAATTGAAAATCCATCCCCTTTTACTACTACTTCTTCGAGCCAAAAGTTACGGCTCTAATATTCAAAAAACTTCAAACGGCCATAACTAGGGCCTCGGGTGTCCGTTTCAGGCGATTTTTTTTTTGAATCCGCGTATTTTTCCGAGATCTACGCGACCAAACTGCCTAAAGGCGGTTTGCGCGCCCCGTTTTCCCGAAAAACGCGTTTTACCGATTCATATGAGAGTCGAAACGCGTTTGGGAAGAAAAAGGGGAATCCGGGCAAAGTGGATGGGTTTTTCTAATAGATATCGAAAAAAATACGAAGATTCAAAAAAAAAATTGCGTCAAACGGACGTCCGAGCGCGAAGTTACGGCCGTTTGAAAATTCAGCACCTTAGAGAAGGAAGGTGGCCTTGGATTTACAAAACTTCAAACGGCCATAACTCGGGCCTCGGATGTCCGATTGACGCGATTTTTTTTTTGAATCCGCGTATTTTTCCGAGATCTACGCGACCAAACTGCCTAAAGGCGGTTTGCGCGCCCCGTTTTCCCGAAAAACGCGTTTTACCGATTCATATGAGAGTCGAAACGCGTTTGGGAAGAAAAAGGGGAATCCGGGCAAAGTGGATGGGTTTTTCTAATAGATATCGAAAAAAAACGAAGATTCAAAAAAAAAATTGCGTCAAACGGACGTCCGAGCGCGAAGTTACGGCCGTTTGAAAATTCAGCACCTTAGAGAAGGAAGGTGGCCTTGGATTTAGGAAACTTCAAACGGCCATAACTCGGGCCTCGGATGTCCGATTGACGCGATTTTTTTTTTGAATCCGCGTATTTTTCCGAGATCTACGCGACCAAACTGCCTAAAGGCGGTTTGCGCGCCCCGTTTTCCCGAAAAACGCGTTTTACCGATTCTTATGAGAGTCGAAACGCGTTTGGGAAGAAAAAGGGGAATCCGGGCAAAGTGGATGGGTTTTTCTAATAGATATCGAAAAAAAACGAAGATTCAAAAAAAAAATTGCGTCAAACGGACGTCCGAGCGCGAAGTTACGGCCGTTTGAAAATTCAGCACCTTAGAGAAGGAAGGTGGCCTTGGATTTAGGAAACTTCAAACGGCCATAACTCGGGCCTCGGATGTCCGATTGACGCGATTTTTTTTTTGAATCCGCGTATTTTTCCGAGATCTACGCGACCAAACTGCCTAAAGGCGGTTTGCGCGCCCCGTTTTCCCGAAAAACGCGTTTTACCGATTCATATGAGAGTCGAAACGCGTTTGGGAAGAAAAAGGGGAATCCGGGCAAAGTGGATGGGTTTTTCTAATAGATATCGAAAAAAAACGAAGATTCAAAAAAAAAATTGCGTCAAACGGACGTCCGAGCGCGAAGTTACGGCCGTTTGAAAATTCAGCACCTTAGAGAAGGAAGGTGGCCTTGGATTTACGAAACTTCAAACGGCCATAACTCGGGCCTCGGATGTCCGATTGACGCGATTTTTTTTTTGAATCCGCGTATTTTTCCGAGATCTACGCGACCAAACTGCCTAAAGGCGGTTTGCGCGCCCCGTTTTCCCGAAAAACGCGTTTTACCGATTCATATGAGAGTCGAAACGCGTTTGGGAAGAAAAAGGGGAATCCGGGCAAAGTGGATGGGTTTTTCTAATAGATATCGAAAAAATACGAAGATTCAAAAAAAAAATTGCGTCAAACGGACGTCCGAGCGCGAAGTTACGGCCGTTTGAAAATTCAGCACCTTAGAGAAGGAAGGTGGCCTTGGATTTAGGAAACTTCAAACGGCCATAACTCGGGCCTCGGATGTCCGATTGACGCGATTTTTTTTTTGAATCCGCGTATTTTTCCGAGATCTACGCGACCAAACTGCCTAAAGGCGGTTTGCGCGCCCCGTTTTCCCGAAAAACGCGTTTTACCGATTCATATGAGAGTCGAAACGCGTTTGGGAAGAAAAAGGGGAATCCGGGCAAAGTGGATGGGTTTTTCTAATAGATATCGAAAAAAATACGAAGATTCAAAAAAAAAATTGCGTCAAACGGACGTCCGAGCGCGAAGTTACGGCCGTTTGAAAATTCAGCACCTTAGAGAAGGAAGGTGGCCTTGGATTTAGGAAACTTCAAACGGCCATAACTCGGGCCTCGGATGTCCGATTGACGCGATTTTTTTTTTGAATCCGCGTATTTTTCCGAGATCTACGCGACCAAACTGCCTAAAGGCGGTTTGCGCGCCCCGTTTTCCCGAAAAACGCGTTTTACCGATTCATATGAGAGTCGAAACGCGTTTGGGAAGAAAAAGGGGAATCCGGGCAAAGTGGATGGGTTTTTCTAATAGATATCGAAAAAATACGAAGATTCAAAAAAAAAATTGCGTCAAACGGACGTCCGAGCGCGAAGTTACGGCCGTTTGAAAATTCAGCACCTTAGAGAAGGAAGGTGGCCTTGGATTTAGGAAACTTCAAACGGCCATAACTCGGGCCTCGGATGTCCGATTGACGCGATTTTTTTTTTGAATCCGCGTATTTTTCCGAGATCTACGCGACCAAACTGCCTAAAGGCGGTTTGCGCGCCCCGTTTTCCCGAAAAACGCGTTTTACCGATTCATATGAGAGTCGAAACGCGTTTGGGAAGAAAAAGGGGAATCCGGGCAAAGTGGATGGGTTTTTCTAATAGATATCGAAAAAAATACGAAGATTAAAAAAAAAAATTGCGTCAAACGGACGTCCGAGCGCGAAGTTACGGCCGTTTGAAAATTCAGCACCTTAGAGAAGGAAGGTGGCCTTGGATTTAGGAAACTTCAAACGGCCATAACTCGGGCCTCGGATGTCCGATTGACGCGATTTTTTTTTTGAATCCGCGTATTTTTCCGAGATCTACGCGACCAAACTGCCTAAAGGCGGTTTGCGCGCCCCGTTTTCCCGAAAAACGCGTTTTACCGATTCATATGAGAGTCGAAACGCGTTTGGGAAGAAAAAGGGGAATCCGGGCAAAGTGGATGGGTTTTTCTAATAGATATCGAAAAAATACGAAGATTCAAAAAAAAAATTGCGTCAAACGGACGTCCGAGCGCGAAGTTACGGCCGTTTGAAAATTCAGCACCTTAGAGAAGGAAGGTGGCCTTGGATTTAGGAAACTTCAAACGGCCATAACTCGGGCCTCGGATGTCCGATTGACGCGATTTTTTTTTTGAATCCGCGTATTTTTCCGAGATCTACGCGACCAAACTGCCTAAAGGCGGTTTGCGCGCCCCGTTTTCCCGAAAAACGCGTTTTACCGATTCATATGAGAGTCGAAACGCGTTTGGGAAGAAAAAGGGGAATCCGGGCAAAGTGGATGGGTTTTTCTAATAGATATCGAAAAAATACGAAGATTCAAAAAAAAAATTGCGTCAAACGGACGTCCGAGCGCGAAGTTACGGCCGTTTGAAAATTCAGCACCTTAGAGAAGGAAGGTGGCCTTGGATTTAGGAAACTTCAAACGGCCATAACTCGGGCCTCGGATGTCCGATTGACGCGATTTTTTTTTTGAATCCGCGTATTTTTCCGAGATCTACGCGACCAAACTGCCTAAAGGCGGTTTGCGCGCCCCGTTTTCCCGAAAAACGCGTTTTACCGATTCATATGAGAGTCGAAACGCGTTTGGGAAGAAAAAGGGGAATCCGGGCAAAGTGGATGGGTTTTTCTAATAGATATCGAAAAAATACGAAGATTAAAAAAAAAAATTGCGTCAAACGGACGTCCGAGCGCGAAGTTACGGCCGTTTGAAAATTCAGCACCTTAGAGAAGGAAGGTGGCCTTGGATTTAGGAAACTTCAAACGGCCATAACTCGGGCCTCGGATGTCCGATTGACGCGATTTTTTTTTTGAATCCGCGTATTTTTCCGAGATCTACGCGACCAAACTGCCTAAAGGCGGTTTGCGCGCCCCGTTTTCCCGAAAAACGCGTTTTACCGATTCATATGAGAGTCGAAACGCGTTTGGGAAGAAAAAGGGGAATCCGGGCAAAGTGGATGGGTTTTTCTAATAGATATCGAAAAAATACGAAGATTCAAAAAAAAAATTGCGTCAAACGGACGTCCGAGCGCGAAGTTACGGCCGTTTGAAAATTCAGCACCTTAGAGAAGGAAGGTGGCCTTGGATTTAGGAAACTTCAAACGGCCATAACTCGGGCCTCGGATGTCCGATTGACGCGATTTTTTTTTTGAATCCGCGTATTTTTCCGAGATCTACGCGACCAAACTGCCTAAAGGCGGTTTGCGCGCCCCGTTTTCCCGAAAAACGCGTTTTACCGATTCATATGAGAGTCGAAACGCGTTTGGGAAGAAAAAGGGGAATCCGGGCAAAGTGGATGGGTTTTTCTAATAGATATCGAAAAAAAACGAAGATTCAAAAAAAAAATTGCGTCAAACGGACGTCCGAGCGCGAAGTTACGGCCGTTTGAAAATTCAGCACCTTAGAGAAGGAAGGTGGCCTTGGATTTAGGAAACTTCAAACGGCCATAACTCGGGCCTCGGATGTCCGATTGACGCGATTTTTTTTTTGAATCCGCGTATTTTTCCGAGATCTACGCGACCAAACTGCCTAAAGGCGGTTTGCGCGCCCCGTTTTCCCGAAAAACGCGTTTTACCGATTCTAATACGAGTCGAAACGCGTTTAGGAAGAAGAAAGGGAATCCGGGCAAAGCGGATGGATTTTTCTAATAGATCTCGAAAAAATACGAAGATTCAAAAAAAAAATTGCGTCAAACGGACGTCCGAGCGCGAAGTTGCGGCCGTTTCCGAATCCGGCGCGCATTTCGAGGTCCGAATTGAAAATTCCGAATCCGGCGCGCATTTCGAGGACCGAAATAATCCGAATCCGGCGCGCATTCCGAGGACCGAATTAATCCGAATCCGGCGCGCATTCCTTGGACCGAATTAATTTGAATCCGAATCCGTCGCGCATTCCGAGGACCGAATTAATCCGAATCCGGCGCGCATTCCGAGGACCGAATTAATCCGAATCCGGCGCGCATTCCGAGGACCGAATTAATCCGAATCCGGCGCGCATTCCGAGGACCGAATTAATCCGAATCCGACGCGCATTCCGAGGACCGAATTAATTTGAATCCGAATCCGGCGCGCATTTCGAGGCGAGGACCGAATTAATCCGAATCCGGCGCGCATTTCGAGGACCGAAATAATCCGAATCCGTCGCGCATTCCGAGGACCGAATTAATCCGAATCCGGCGCGCATTCCGAGGACCGAATTAATCCGAATCCGGCGCGCATTCCGAGGACCGAATTAATCCGAATCCGGCGCGCATTCCGAGGACCGAATTAATCCGAATCCGACGCGCATTCCGAGGACCGAATTAATTTGAATCCGAATCCGACGCGCATTCCGAGGACCGAATTAATTTGAATCCGAATCCGACGCGCATTCCGAGGACCGAATTAATCCGATCGGAATCCGGCGAGCATTTCGAGGCGAGGACCGGGCCGAATCTTAGGATCGAACGCTACGCCTCTTTGATCGAACGCTACGCCTCTTACGTCCGAACGCTACGCCTCTAAGGTCCGAACGTTACGCCTCTTACGTCCGAACGTTACGCCTCTTAGGTCCGAACGCTACGCCTCTTTGATCGAACGTTACGCCTCTTACGTCCGAACGTTACGCCTCTTACGTCCGAACGCTACGCCTCTTACGTCCGAACGCTACGCCTCTTTGATCGAACGTTACGCCTCTTACGTCCGAACGTTACGCCTCTTAGGTCCGAACGCTACGCCTCTTAGGTCCGAACGCTACGCCTCTAGGGTCCGAACGCTACGCCTCTAGGGTCCGAACGCTACGCCTCTTACGTCCGAACGCTACGCCTCTTACGTCCGAACGCTACGCCTCTTAGGTTCTTTAAGAGTTCGAAAGTGTTTGGAAACCTCAAAACGGCCATAACTCGGGATTCGGACGTCCGTTTGATGCGATTTTTTTTTTGAATTCGCGTATTTTTTCGAGATCTAATTGAAAATCCATCCCCTTTTACTACTACTTCTTCGAGCCAAAAGTTACGGCTCTAATATTCAAAAAACTTCAAACGGCCATAACTAGGGCCTCGGGTGTCCGTTTCAGGCGATTTTTTTTTTGATTTCACGTATTTTTTCGATATCTACGCAGCCAAACTGCCTAAAGGCGGTTTGCGCGTGCCGTTTTTCCCAAAAACGCGTTTTACCGATTCTAATACGAGTCGAAACGCGTTTAGGAAGAAGAAAGGGAATCCGGGCAAAGCGGATGGGTTTTTCTAATAGATCTCGAAAAAATACGAAGATTCAAAAAAAAAATTGCGTCAAACGGACGTCCGAGCGCGAAGTTGCGGCCGTTTGAAAATCCGGCGCGCATTTCGAGGTCCGAGTTGAAAATTCCGAATCCGGCGCGCATTTCGAGGACCGAATTGAAAATTCCGAATCCATTGCGCATTTCGAGGACCGAATTAATCCGATCCGAATTCATCGCGCATTTCGAGGCGAGAACCGATCCGAATTCATCCGGCGCGCATTTCGAGGACCGAAATAATCCGAATCCGGCGCGCATTCCGAGGACCGAATTCATCCGAATCCGCGCGCATTTCGAGGACCGAATTAATTCGAATCCGGCGCGCATTCCGAGGACCGAATTAATCCGAATCCGGCGCGCATTTCGAGGACCGAAATAATCCGAATCCGGCGCGCATTCCGAGGACCGAATTGATCCGAATCCGGCGCGCATTCCGAGGACCGAATTAATCCGATCCGAATTCATCGCGCATTTCGAGGCGAGAACCGATCCGAATTCATCCGGCGCGCATTCCGAGGACCGAATTAATCCGAATCCGGCGCGCATTCCGAGGACCGAATTAATCCGAATCCGGCGCGCATTCCGAGGACCGAATTAATCCGAATCCGGCGCGCATTCCGAGGACCGAATTAATCCGAATCCGGCGCGCATTCCGAGGACCGAATTAATCCGAATCCGACGCGCATTCCAAGGACCGAATTAATCCGAATCCGACGCGCATTCCGAGGACCGAATTAATTTGAATCCGAATCCGGCGCGCATTTCGAGGCGAGGACCGAATTAATCCGAATCCGGCGCGCATTTCGAGGACCGAAATAATCCGAATCCGGCGCGCATTCCGAGGACCGAATTAATCCGAATCCGGCGCGCATTCCGAGGACCGAATTAATCCGAATCCGGCGCGCATTCCGAGGACCGAATTAATCCGAATCCGGCGCGCATTCCGAGGACCGAATTAATCCGAATCCGGCGCGCATTCCGAGGACCGAATTAATCCGAATCCGGCGCGCATTCCGAGGACCGAATTAATCCGAATCCGACGCGCATTCCGAGGACCGAATTAATTTGAATCCGAATCCGGCGCGCATTTCGAGGCGAGGACCGAATTAATCCGAATCCGGCGCGCATTTCGAGGACCGAAATAATCCGAATCCGGCGCGCATTCCGAGGACCGAATTAATCCGAATCCGGCGCGCATTCCGAGGACCGAATTAATCCGAATCCGGCGCGCATTCCGAGGACCGAATTAAATTGAATCCGAATCCGGCGCGCATTTCGAGGCGAGGACCGAATTAATCCGAATCCGGCGCGCATTTCGAGGACCGAAATAATCCGAATCCGGCGCGCATTCCGAGGACCGAATTAATCCGAATCCGGCGCGCATTTCGAGGACCGAATTAATTTGAATCCGAATCCGTCGCGCATTCCGAGGCGAGGACCGAATTAATCCGAATCCGACGCGCATTCCGAGGACCGAATTCATCCGAATCCGAATCCGGCGCGCATTTCGAGGCGAGGACCGAATTAATCCGAATCCGGCGCGCATTCCGAGGACCGAAATAATCCGAATCCGGCGCGCATTCCGAGGACCGAATTAATCCGAATCCGGCGCCTATTTCGAGGTCCGAATTAATTTGAATCCGAATCCGTCGCGCATTTCGAGGCGAGAACCGATCCGAATTCATCCGGCGCGCATTCCGAGGACCGAATCCGATCCGAATCCGGCGCGCATTCCGAGGACCGAATTAATCCGAATCCGGCGCGCATTCCGAGGACCGAATTAATCCGAATCCGGCGCGCATTCCGAGGACCGAATTAATCCGAATCCGGCGCGCATTCCGAGGACCGAATTAATCCGAATCCGGCGCGCATTCCGAGGCGAGGACCGGGCCGAATCTTAGGATCGAACGCTACGCCTCTTTGATCGAACGCTACGCCTCTTACGTCCGAACGCTACGCCTCTAAGGTCCGAACGTTACGCCTCTTACGTCCGAACGTTACGCCTCTTAGGTCCGAACGCTACGCCTCTTTGATCGAACGTTACGCCTCTAAGGTCCGAACGTTACGCCTCTTACGTCCGAACGTTACGCCTCTAAGGTCCGAACGTTACGCCTCTTTGATCGAACGCTACGCCTCTTACGTCCGAACGCTACGCCTCTTTGATCGAACGCTACGCCTCTTAGGTTCTTTAAGAGTTCGAAAGAGTTTGGAAACCTCAAAACGGCCATAACTCGGGCTTCGGACGTCCGTTTGATGCGATTTTTTTTTTGAATTCGCGTATTTTTTCGAGATCTATTTGAAAATCCATCCCCTTTTACTACTACTTCTTCGAGCCAAAAGTTACGGCTCTAAGATTGAAAAAACTTCAAACGGCCATAACTCGGGCCTCGGGTGTCCGTTTCAGGCGATTTTTTTTTTGAATCCGCGTATTTTTCCGAGATCTACGCATCCAAACTGCCTAAAGGCGGTTTGCGCGTGCCGTTTTTCCCAAAAACGCGTTTTACCGATTTTCACAAGAGTCGAAACGCGTTTAGGAAGAAGAAAGGGAATCCGGGCAAAGCGGATGGGTTTTTCTAATAGATCTCGAAAAAATACGAAGATTCAAAAAAAAAATTGCGTCAAACGGACGTCCGAGCGCGAAGTTGCGGCCGTTTGAAAATCCGGCGCGCATTTCGAGGTCCGAGTTGAAAATTCCGAATCCGGCGCGCATTTCGAGGACCGAATTGAAAATTCCGAATCCATTGCGCATTTCGAGGACCGAATTAATCCGATCCGAATTCATCGCGCATTTCGAGGCGAGAACCGATCCGAATTCATCCGGCGCGCATTTCGAGGACCGAAATAATCCGAATCCGGCGCGCATTCCGAGGACCGAATTCATCCGAATCCGCGCGCATTTCGAGGACCGAATTAATTCGAATCCGGCGCGCATTCCGAGGACCGAATTAATCCGAATCCGGCGCGCATTTCGAGGACCGAAATAATCCGAATCCGGCGCGCATTCCGAGGACCGAATTGATCCGAATCCGGCGCGCATTCCGAGGACCGAATTAATCCGATCCGAATTCATCGCGCATTTCGAGGCGAGAACCGATCCGAATTCATCCGGCGCGCATTCCGAGGACCGAATTAATCCGAATCCGGCGCGCATTCCGAGGACCGAATTAATCCGAATCCGGCGCGCATTCCGAGGACCGAATTAATCCGAATCCGGCGCGCATTCCGAGGACCGAATTAATCCGAATCCGGCGCGCATTCCGAGGACCGAATTAATCCGAATCCGACGCGCATTCCAAGGACCGAATTAATCCGAATCCGACGCGCATTCCGAGGACCGAATTAATTTGAATCCGAATCCGGCGCGCATTTCGAGGCGAGGACCGAATTAATCCGAATCCGGCGCGCATTTCGAGGACCGAAATAATCCGAATCCGGCGCGCATTCCGAGGACCGAATTAATCCGAATCCGGCGCGCATTCCGAGGACCGAATTAATCCGAATCCGGCGCGCATTCCGAGGACCGAATTAATCCGAATCCGGCGCGCATTCCGAGGACCGAATTAATCCGAATCCGGCGCGCATTCCGAGGACCGAATTAATCCGAATCCGGCGCGCATTCCGAGGACCGAATTAATCCGAATCCGACGCGCATTCCGAGGACCGAATTAATTTGAATCCGAATCCGGCGCGCATTTCGAGGCGAGGACCGAATTAATCCGAATCCGGCGCGCATTTCGAGGACCGAAATAATCCGAATCCGGCGCGCATTCCGAGGACCGAATTAATCCGAATCCGGCGCGCATTCCGAGGACCGAATTAATCCGAATCCGGCGCGCATTCCGAGGACCGAATTAAATTGAATCCGAATCCGGCGCGCATTTCGAGGCGAGGACCGAATTAATCCGAATCCGGCGCGCATTTCGAGGACCGAAATAATCCGAATCCGGCGCGCATTCCGAGGACCGAATTAATCCGAATCCGGCGCGCATTTCGAGGACCGAATTAATTTGAATCCGAATCCGTCGCGCATTCCGAGGCGAGGACCGAATTAATCCGAATCCGACGCGCATTCCGAGGACCGAATTCATCCGAATCCGAATCCGGCGCGCATTTCGAGGCGAGGACCGAATTAATCCGAATCCGGCGCGCATTCCGAGGACCGAAATAATCCGAATCCGGCGCGCATTCCGAGGACCGAATTAATCCGAATCCGGCGCCTATTTCGAGGTCCGAATTAATTTGAATCCGAATCCGTCGCGCATTTCGAGGCGAGAACCGATCCGAATTCATCCGGCGCGCATTCCGAGGACCGAATCCGATCCGAATCCGGCGCGCATTCCGAGGACCGAATTAATCCGAATCCGGCGCGCATTCCGAGGACCGAATTAATCCGAATCCGGCGCGCATTCCGAGGACCGAATTAATCCGAATCCGGCGCGCATTCCGAGGACCGAATTAATCCGAATCCGGCGCGCATTCCGAGGCGAGGACCGGGCCGAATCTTAGGATCGAACGCTACGCCTCTTTGATCGAACGCTACGCCTCTTACGTCCGAACGCTACGCCTCTAAGGTCCGAACGTTACGCCTCTTACGTCCGAACGTTACGCCTCTTAGGTCCGAACGCTACGCCTCTTTGATCGAACGTTACGCCTCTAAGGTCCGAACGTTACGCCTCTTACGTCCGAACGTTACGCCTCTAAGGTCCGAACGTTACGCCTCTTTGATCGAACGCTACGCCTCTTACGTCCGAACGCTACGCCTCTTTGATCGAACGCTACGCCTCTTAGGTTCTTTAAGAGTTCGAAAGAGTTTGGAAACCTCAAAACGGCCATAACTCGGGCTTCGGACGTCCGTTTGATGCGATTTTTTTTTTGAATTCGCGTATTTTTTCGAGATCTATTTGAAAATCCATCCCCTTTTACTACTACTTCTTCGAGCCAAAAGTTACGGCTCTAAGATTGAAAAAACTTCAAACGGCCATAACTCGGGCCTCGGGTGTCCGTTTCAGGCGATTTTTTTTTTGAATCCGCGTATTTTTCCGAGATCTACGCATCCAAACTGCCTAAAGGCGGTTTGCGCGTGCCGTTTTTCCCAAAAACGCGTTTTACCGATTTTCACAAGAGTCGAAACGCGTTTAGGAAGAAGAAAGGGAATCCGGGCAAAGCGGATGGGTTTTTCTAATAGATCTCGAAAAAATACGAAGATTCAAAAAAAAAATTGCGTCAAACGGACGTCCGAGCGCGAAGTTGCGGCCGTTTGAAAATCCGGCGCGCATTTCGAGGTCCGAGTTGAAAATTCCGAATCCGGCGCGCATTTCGAGGACCGAATTGAAAATTCCGAATCCATTGCGCATTTCGAGGACCGAATTAATCCGATCCGAATTCATCGCGCATTTCGAGGCGAGAACCGATCCGAATTCATCCGGCGCGCATTTCGAGGACCGAAATAATCCGAATCCGGCGCGCATTCCGAGGACCGAATTCATCCGAATCCGCGCGCATTTCGAGGACCGAATTAATTCGAATCCGGCGCGCATTCCGAGGACCGAATTAATCCGAATCCGGCGCGCATTCCGAGGACCGAATTAATCCGAATCCGGCGCGCATTCCGAGGACCGAATTAATCCGAATCCGGCGCGCATTCCGAGGACCGAATTAATCCGAATCCGACGCGCATTCCGAGGACCGAATTAATTTGAATCCGAATCCGGCGCGCATTTCGAGGCGAGGACCGAATTAATCCGAATCCGGCGCGCATTTCGAGGACCGAAATAATCCGAATCCGTCGCGCATTCCGAGGACCGAATTAATCCGAATCCGGCGCGCATTCCGAGGACCGAATTAATCCGAATCCGGCGCGCATTCCGAGGACCGAATTAATCCGAATCCGGCGCGCATTCCGAGGACCGAATTAATCCGAATCCGACGCGCATTCCGAGGACCGAATTAATTTGAATCCGAATCCGACGCGCATTCCGAGGACCGAATTAATTTGAATCCGAATCCGACGCGCATTCCGAGGACCGAATTAATCCGAATCCGGCGCGCATTCCGAGGACCGAATTAATTTGAATCCGAATCCGGCGCGCATTCCGAGGCGAGGACCGAATTAATCCGATCCGAATCCGGCGCGCATTCCGAGGCGAGGACCGGGCCGAATCTTAGGATCGAACGCTACGCCTCTTTGATCGAACGCTACGCCTCTTACGTCCGAACGCTACGCCTCTAAGGTCCGAACGTTACGCCTCTTACGTCCGAACGTTACGCCTCTTAGGTCCGAACGCTACGCCTCTTTGATCGAACGTTACGCCTCTTACGTCCGAACGTTACGCCTCTTACGTCCGAACGCTACGCCTCTTACGTCCGAACGCTACGCCTCTTTGATCGAACGTTACGCCTCTTACGTCCGAACGTTACGCCTCTTAGGTCCGAACGCTACGCCTCTTAGGTCCGAACGCTACGCCTCTAGGGTCCGAACGTTACGCCTCTAGGGTCCGAACGCTACGCCTCTTACGTCCGAACGCTACGCCTCCTACGTCCGAACGCTACGCCTCTTAGGTTCTTTAAGAGTTCGAAAGTGTTTGGAAACCTCAAAACGGCCATAACTCGGGATTCGGACGTCCGTTTGATGCGATTTTTTTTTTGAATTCGCGTATTTTTTCGAGATCTAATTGAAAATCCATCCCCTTTTACTACTACTTCTTCGAGCCAAAAGTTACGGCTCTAATATTCAAAAAACTTCAAACGGCCATAACTAGGGCCTCGGGTGTCCGTTTCAGGCGATTTTTTTTTTGATTTCACGTATTTTTTCGATATCTACGCAGCCAAACTGCCTAAAGGCGGTTTGCGCGTGCCGTTTTTCCCAAAAACGCGTTTTACCGATTTTCACAAGAGTCGAAACGCGTTTAGGAAGAAGAAAGGGAATCCGGGCAAAGCGAATGGGTTTTTCTAATAGATCTCGAAAAAATACGAAGATTCAAAAAAAAAATTGCGTCAAACGGACGTCCGAGCGCGAAGTTACGGCCGTTTGAAAATCCGGCGCGCATTTCGAGGTCCGAATTGAAAATTCCGAATCCGGCGCGCATTTCGAGGACCGAAATAATCCGAATCCGGCGCGCATTCCGAGGACCGAATTAATCCGAATCCGGCGCGCATTCCGAGGACCGAATTAATTTGAATCCGGCGCGCATTCCGAGGACCGAATTAATCCGAATCCGGCGCGCATTCCGAGGACCGAATTAATCCGAATCCGGCGCGCATTCCGAGGACCGAATTAATCCGAATCCGACGCGCATTCCGAGGACCGAATTAATTTGAATCCGAATCCGGCGCGCATTTCGAGGCGAGGACCGAATTAATCCGAATTCGGCGCGCATTCCGAGGACCGAATTAATCCGAATCCGGCGCGCATTCCGAGGACCGAATAAATCCGAATCCGGCGCGCATTCCGAGGACCGAATTAATCCGAATCCGGCGCGCATTCCGAGGACCGAATTAATCCGATCCGAATTAATTGCGCATTTCGAGGCGAGAACCGATCCGAATCCGGCGCGCATTTCGAGGCGAGGACCGAATTAATCCGAATCCGGCGCGCATTCCGAGGACCGAATTAATCCGAATCCGGCGCGCATTCCGAGGACCGAATTAATCCGAATCCGGCGCGCATTCCGAGGACCGAATTAATTTGAATCCGAATCCGGCGCGCATTTCGAGGCGAGGACCGAATTAATCCGAATCCGGCGCGCATTCCGAGGACCGAATTAATCCGAATTCGGCGCGCATTCCGAGGACCGAATTAATTTGAATCCGAATCCGGCGCGCATTTCGAGGACCGAATTAATCCGAATCCGGCGCGCATTCCGAGGACCGAATTAATTTGAATCCGAATCCGGCGCGCATTCCGAGGACCGAATTAATCCGAATCCGGCGCGCATTTCGAGGACCGAAATAATCCGAATCCGGCGCGCATTCCGAGGACCGAATTAATCCGAATCCGGCGCGCATTCCGAGGACCGAATTAATCCGAATCCGGCGCGCATTCCGAGGACCGAATTAATCCGAATCCGACGCGCATTCCGAGGACCGAATTAATCCGAATCCGACGCGCATTCCGAGGACCGAATTAATTTGAATCCGAATCCGGCGCGCATTTCGAGGCGAGGACCGAATTAATCCGAATCCGGCGCGCATTTCGAGGACCGAAATAATCCGAATCCGGCGCGCATTCCGAGGACCGAATTAATCCGAATCCGGCGCGCATTTCGAGGACCGAAATAATCCGAATCCGGCGCGCATTCCGAGGACCGAATTAATCCGAATCCGACGCGCATTCCGAGGACCGAATTAATCCGAATCCGGCGCGCATTCCGAGGCGAGGACCGAATTAATCCGAATCCGGCGCGCATTTCGAGGACCGAATTAATCCGAATCCGGCGCGCATTTCGAGGACCGAAATAATCCGAATCCGGCGCGCATTCCGAGGACCGAATTAATCCGAATCCGGCGCGCATTCCGAGGACCGAATTAATCCGAATCCGAATCCGGCGCGCATTCCGAGGACCGAATTAATTTGAATCCGAATCCGGCGCGCATTTCGAGGCGAGGACCGAATTAATCCGAATCCGGCGCGCATTCCGAGGACCGAATTAATCCGAATCCGGCGCGCATTCCGAGGACCGAATTAATCCGAATCCGGCGCGCATTTCGAGGACCGAAATAATCCGAATCCGGCGCGCATTCCGAGGACCGAATTAATCCGAATCCGGCGCGCATTCCGAGGACCGAATTCATCCGAATCCGGCGCGCATTCCGAGGACCGAATTAATCCGAATCCGGCGCGCATTCCGAGGACCGAATTAATCCGAATCCGACGCGCATTCCGAGGACCGAATCAATCCGAATCCGGCGCGCATTCCGAGGACCGAATTAATTTGAATCCGAATCCGGCGAGCATTTCGAGGCGAGGACCGGGCCGAATCTTAGGATCGAACGCTACGCCTCTTTGATCGAACGCTACGCCTCTTACGTCCGAACGCTACGCCTCTAAGGTCCGAACGTTACGCCTCTTACGTCCGAACGTTACGCCTCTTAGGTCCGAACGCTACGCCTCTTTGATCGAACGTTACGCCTCTTACGTCCGAACGTTACGCCTCTTACGTCCGAACGTTACGCCTCTTACGTCCGAACGCTACGCCTCTTTGATCGAACGTTACGCCTCTTACGTCCGAACGTTACGCCTCTTAGGTCCGAACGTTACGCCTCTTTGATCGAACGCTACGCCTCTTACGTCCGAACGCTACGCCTCTTTGATCGAACGCTACGCCTCTTAGGTTCTTTAAGAGTTCGAAAGAGTTTGGAAACCTCAAAACGGCCATAACTCGGGCTTCGGACGTCCGTTTGATGCGATTTTTTTTTTGAATTCGCGTATTTTTTCGAGATCTATTTGAAAATCCATCCCCTTTTACTACTACTTCTTCGAGCCAAAAGTTACGGCTCTAAGATTGAAAAAACTTCAAACGGCCATAACTCGGGCCTCGGGTGTCCGTTTCAGGCGATTTTTTTTTTGATTTCACGTATTTTTTCGATATCTACGCAGCCAAACTGCCTAAAGGCGGTTTGCGCGTGCCGTTTTTCCCAAAAACGCGTTTTACCGATTCTAATACGAGTCGAAACGCGTTTAGGAAGAAGAAAGGGAATCCGGGCAAAGCGGATGGATTTTTCTAATAGATCTCGAAAAAATACGAAGATTCAAAAAAAAAATTGCGTCAAACGGACGTCCGAGCGCGAAGTTGCGGCCGTTTCCGAATCCGGCGCGCATTTCGAGGTCCGAATTGAAAATTCCGAATCCGGCGCGCATTTCGAGGACCGAAATAATCCGAATCCGGCGCGCATTCCGAGGACCGAATTAATCCGAATCCGGCGCGCATTCCTTGGACCGAATTAATTTGAATCCGAATCCGTCGCGCATTTCGAGGCGAGAACCGATCCGAATCCGGCGCGCATTCCGAGGACCGAATTAATCCGAATCCGGCGCGCATTCCGAGGACCGAATTAATCCGAATCCGGCGCGCATTCCGAGGACCGAATTAATCCGAATCCGACGCGCATTCCGAGGACCGAATTAATTTGAATCCGAATCCGGCGCGCATTTCGAGGCGAGGACCGAATTAATCCGAATCCGGCGCGCATTTCGAGGACCGAAATAATCCGAATCCGTCGCGCATTCCGAGGACCGAATTAATCCGAATCCGGCGCGCATTCCGAGGACCGAATTAATCCGAATCCGGCGCGCATTCCGAGGACCGAATTAATCCGAATCCGGCGCGCATTCCGAGGACCGAATTAATCCGAATCCGACGCGCATTCCGAGGACCGAATTAATTTGAATCCGAATCCGACGCGCATTCCGAGGACCGAATTAATTTGAATCCGAATCCGACGCGCATTCCGAGGACCGAATTAATCCGATCGGAATCCGGCGAGCATTTCGAGGCGAGGACCGGGCCGAATCTTAGGATCGAACGCTACGCCTCTTTGATCGAACGCTACGCCTCTTACGTCCGAACGCTACGCCTCTAAGGTCCGAACGTTACGCCTCTTACGTCCGAACGTTACGCCTCTTAGGTCCGAACGCTACGCCTCTTTGATCGAACGTTACGCCTCTTACGTCCGAACGTTACGCCTCTTACGTCCGAACGCTACGCCTCTTACGTCCGAACGCTACGCCTCTTTGATCGAACGTTACGCCTCTTACGTCCGAACGTTACGCCTCTTAGGTCCGAACGCTACGCCTCTTAGGTCCGAACGCTACGCCTCTAGGGTCCGAACGCTACGCCTCTAGGGTCCGAACGCTACGCCTCTTACGTCCGAACGCTACGCCTCTTACGTCCGAACGCTACGCCTCTTAGGTTCTTTAAGAGTTCGAAAGTGTTTGGAAACCTCAAAACGGCCATAACTCGGGATTCGGACGTCCGTTTGATGCGATTTTTTTTTTGAATTCGCGTATTTTTTCGAGATCTAATTGAAAATCCATCCCCTTTTACTACTACTTCTTCGAGCCAAAAGTTACGGCTCTAATATTCAAAAAACTTCAAACGGCCATAACTAGGGCCTCGGGTGTCCGTTTCAGGCGATTTTTTTTTTGATTTCACGTATTTTTTCGATATCTACGCAGCCAAACTGCCTAAAGGCGGTTTGCGCGTGCCGTTTTTCCCAAAAACGCGTTTTACCGATTCTAATACGAGCGAAAACGTGATGAGAAATTTAAAAGGAAATCCAAACAAAGGGGATGGGTTTATCAGATAGATCTCGAAAAAATACGAGCATTAAAAAAAAAAAGTGCGTCAAACGGACGTCCGAGCGCGAAGTTACGGCCGTTTGAAATTCCGGCGCGCATTTCGAGGTCCGAATTGAAAATTCCGAATCCGGCGCGCATTTCGAGGACCGAATTGAAAATTCCGAATCCATTGCGCATTTCGAGGCGAGGACCGAATTAATCCGAATCCGGCGCGCATTCCGAGGCGAGGACCGAATTAATCCGAATCCGGCGCGCATTCCGAGGACCGAATTAATTTGAATCCGAATCCGGCGCGCATTTCGAGGTGAGGACCGAATTAATCCGAATCCGGCGCGCATTCCGAGGACCGAATTAATCCGAATCCGGCGCGCATTCCGAGGACCGAATTAATTTGAATCCGAATCCGGCGCGCATTTCGAGGCGAGGACCGAATTAATCCGAATCCGGCGCGCATTTCGAGGACCGAAATAATCCGAATCCGGCGCGCATTCCGAAGACCGAATTAATCCGAATCCGGCGCGCATTTCGAGGCGAGGACCGAATTAATCCGAATCCGGCGCGCATTCCGAGGACCGAATCACATCC
>JAWDCX010000166.1:0-2500 GCA_036553675.1 Solanum okadae | reverse complement strand
ACATCGCCCTTGGCCTGTGCACATCGCTCAGTCGACGTCGGCCGTGGCTTGCCCACATCGCCCTTGTCTTGCACACATCGCTCAGTCGACGTCGGCCGTGGCCTGACCGCATCGCCCTTGTCTTGCACACATCGCTCAGTCGACGTCGGCCGTGGCCTGACCGCATCGCCCTTGTCTTGCACACATCGCTCAGTCGACGTCGGCCGTGGCCTGACCGCATCGCCCTTGTCTTGCACACATCGCTCAGTCGACGTCGGCCGTGGCCTGACCGCATCGCCCTTGTCTTGCACACATCGCTCAGTCGACGTCGGCCGTGGCCTGCGCGCATCGGCCGTGGCCTGTGCACATCGCTCAGTCGACATCGGCCGTGGCCTGGCCGCATTGCCCTTGGACTGCACATGACAGTCAGCCGACGTCGACCGTGGCCTGGCCGCATCGCTCTTGGACTGCACAGAACGGTCAGCCGACGTCGGACGTGGCCTGGCCGCATCGCCCTTGGACTGCACACAACGGTCAGCCGACGTCGGCCGTGGACTGCCCGCATCGGCCGTGGCTTGCGCAACATTGGTCGAGGTGTAGTCGACAACATGCGGATGTCCATGCATTCCCAAAATCAAAAGAGTGTGAAACACCCTTCATGCATAACAATATATTCATCTATTTTCCATCATCTATTCTCAACGTTTCCGCCTCACGTGGTTCGTTCGCCTTAATCTTCATTATTTTTACGGTTTATTATTTTTTACGTAACATTTTAAAAATTAAAATTTACTAAATTTTTAGATCTAAGGTAACTATATTTATTTGTGAATTTTTGGTGTTAATTTTATATTTTTTTGATATTTTTCCTATTTGTTATTAATTTATTACTAATATTTCGGAAATTTCCGAAAAAAATAAAAATTAAAAAAAATTGTTGAAAACTATTTTTTTATATATATAAAAGTCATTTGTGGAAGCTGATGTGTGTTTGTACCTTAGAACGTGCATATTTGGGTTGTACATTTCCATTATGATTCTCTGGAAAAACCTTGTCTACTCCTGTCACATGGGTTTTTTTTTTTTAAGCATATATAAGGGGGGTAGAGGTGTTGGAGGCAGACTGAGGCGACGGCAGGCGGACGTCATGGGCGTCCTGTGGGCTTAGTGGGCGTGCTGCGTGGGCTTAGTGGGCGTGTTGCGTGGGCGTTTGATGGCATGCATGGCTTGTCCGTGCTACGTCGTCGGGCGCCTATAAAACATGTCGACGACCGCCTACAAAACATGTCGACGACCGCTCGTGGGGCGACCATGTGCCGCCGAGGGCATTTTTCTCGACCGGGCTAGAGCGCGTTTGGTGTGGAACGGCAGTGGGTGTTTTCGGGCGAGTGGCAAGTTTGATGGCATGCATGGCTCGTCCGTGCTACGTCGTCGGAGGCGCTGCAAGCACGGGGCACGTACGGCCAAGTACGGCTGGGCGCTATAGCTGGACCGGGCGTGGGCGGTGCTCGTGCAAGAACTTTAGTCTGCCTCCAACACCTTTACAGTGATTAAATTCTCAACCCCCTTGGGCGGCGCGCAACGGCGGGGATAGCATTGGCCTTGCAACGAAGGCATCGGCGTCGGCGCACGACATCTCATGTCGGGCGTCGGGGTGGGTGTTGGGCGTGCATCGACGAAGCTATTCACGTACGGCGCATGAGTGGTAATCGGCTTGTGTGGTTAGGTTGGATCCCTGCTTCGAGCAGCGACGTCCTAACCCGCATGCCATGTCGGTCGCGGATCAAGCGCAATCTAGGCTTGTCGGACGTCGGTATCCTGTGCTGCATACCTAATGCCTAGGCATTACTCACGTGCAATCGGTCGCCTTTCGCCCCTCGCATTCCATGTGCGGGGTGAACCCAAAAGCCGCTCTTGCGTCCCACGCCTTCCTCGCTTCGTCGTGCGATGGCGTGGTCCGCGAGCGGCGGCTGGAATTCTCGGATTCGGTAGACGCAGTGGGCATGGGGCCTTCACCGGCTCCTATCTGCCCAAAACGAATGCTCCTTGCGAATGACGGCCGCGCTCGCCTTGAACCCTCCGTGCCCGTACGGGCGCGGCGGGCTCATGCGGTGCGCGGCGTCGTTGAGGAATGCTACCTGGTTGATCCTGCCAGTAGTCATATGCTTGTCTCAAAGATTAAGCCATGCATGTGTAAGTATGAACAAATTCAGACTGTGAAACTGCGAATGGCTCATTAAATCAGTTATAGTTTGTTTGATGGTATCTACTACTCGGATAACCGTAGTAATTCTAGAGCTAATACGTGCAACAAACCCCGACTTCTGGAAGGGATGCATTTATTAGATAAAAGGTCGACGCGGGCTCTGCCCGTTGCTGCGATGATTCATGATAACTCGACGGATCGCACGGCCATCGTGCCGGCGACGCATCATTCAAATTTCTGCCCTATCAACTTTCGATGGTAGGATAGTGGCCTACCATGGTGGTGACGGGTGACGGAGAATTAGGGTTCGATTCC
>JAWDCX010000160.1:27500-28978 GCA_036553675.1 Solanum okadae | reverse complement strand
CGATTCGTCCCCCCCCCCATCTTCCCCCTCCCCCAACCTCAAATCCAATCATATCTAACTTTTCAAAGGGAGGTTTATGTATTGATTGCATCCTTGGAAGGAAAAAATTCACTAAGTGTTGAAAAATAAGTGCCGATAATAACATGCTGCGTGAAATTTACTAGTTTGCCGCTAAGTGTTGAGCTATATGTTCTATGACGATCAAAAAGTTGTTCAATAACGATGCCCCAATGCGAGGTTTTTCGTGACGTCGAGTTCATTTGTCATGCCTAATGATATGTTAAGGGCCCAATAACGATGTCGCTATAAGAGGTTTTTCGGGATGTCGGGTGCGATTCTAAAGCCAAGTAAGATGCCAAGGGGCATGTGGGTCTATGTAGGCAGCAGGGGCGTTCCACGTCCGGGGCCAGGCAGCATCAGCCAAGGCCCGCGCATCGGGCGTGGCATGTGGGCATCGGGCAAGTGACGTCGGCCAACGTCAGGCGACATCAGCCAAGGCCTGCACGCATGGGACGTGGCATGTGCGCATCGGGCAAGCGACGTCGGCCAACGACGGGCAACATCAGCCAAGGGTTGCACGCATCGGACGTGGCCTGTGCACAACGCTCAGCCGACGTCGGGCGTGGTCTGGTCGCATCGGCCGTGTCATGTGCACATCGCTCAGTCGACGTCGGGCATGGTCTGCCAGCATCGCCCTTCGGTTGCACACAACGGTCAGTTGACGTCGGGCGTGGCCTGGCCGCATCGCCCTTGGCGTGCACACATCGCTCAGTCGACGTCGAGCGTGGCCTGCCCACATCGCCCTTGGCCTGTGCACATCACTCAGTCGACGTCGGGCGTGGCCTGCCCACATCGCCCTTCGCTTGCACACAACGGTCAGTCGACGTCGGCCGTGGTCTGCCCGCATCGCCCTTCGCTTGCACACAACGGTCAGTCGACGTCGGCCGTGGCCTGGCCGCATCGCCCTTGGCTTGCACACATCATTCAGTCCACGTCGAGCGTGGCCTGCCCACATCGCCCTTGGCCTGTGCACATCGCTCAGTCGACGTCGGCCGTGGCTTGCCCACATCGCCCTTGTCTTGCACACATCGCTCAGTCGACGTCGGCCGTGGCCTGACCGCATCGCCCTTGTCTTGCACACATCGCTCAGTCGACGTCGGCCGTGGCCTGACCGCATCGCCCTTGTCTTGCACACATCGCTCAGTCGACGTCGGCCGTGGCCTGACCGCATCGCCCTTGTCTTGCACACATCGCTCAGTCGACGTCGGCCGTGGCCTGACCGCATCGCCCTTGTCTTGCACACATCGCTCAGTCGACGTCGGCCGTGGCCTGCGCGCATCGGCCGTGGCCTGTGCACATCGCTCAGTCGACATCGGCCGTGGCCTGGCCGCATTGCCCTTGGACTGCACATGACAGTCAGCCGACGTCGACCGTGGCCTGGCCGCATCGCTCTTGGACTGCACAGAACGGTCAGCCGA
>JAWDCX010000158.1:0-29202 GCA_036553675.1 Solanum okadae | reverse complement strand
CCACCGACCTAGCCTCCACGCGCACCGTCGCATGACGCCGCCCGTCACGCCCATCCTCAACGCCCCCATCACCTGTCCTAACGACGCCTTTTCTGCAATAAATAAATAAATATATTGCACGACCGAATTTCGACAAAAAGGAGGGATGCAACACGAGGACTTCCCAGGGGGTCACCCATCCTAGTACTACTCTCGCCCAAGCACGCTTAACTTCGGAGTTCTGATGGGATCCGGTGCGTTAGTGCTGGTATGATCGCATCCGTCATTCATAGCACTCTAAATTCTATTAAACACCTCCTTCCTCCCAACGCCCTATCCTCCCCCCCACCGACCTAGCCTCCACGCGCACCGTCGCATGACGCCGCCCGTCACGCCCATCCTCAACGCCCCCATCACCTGTCCTAACGACGCCTTTTCTGCAATAAATAAATAAATATATTGCACGACCGAATTTCGACAAAAAGGAGGGATGCAACACGAGGACTTCCCAGGGGGTCACCCATCCTAGTACTACTCTCGCCCAAGCACGCTTAACTTCGGAGTTCTGATGGGATCCGGTGCGTTAGTGCTGGTATGATCGCATCCGTCATTCATAGCACTCTAAATTCTATTAAACACCTCCTTCCTCCCAACGCCCTATCCTCCCCCCCACCGACCTAGCCTCCACGCGCACCGTCGCATGACGCCGCCCGTCACGCCCATCCTCAACGCCCCCATCACCTGTCCTAACGACGCCTTTTCTGCAATAAATAAATAAATATATTGCACGACCGAATTTCGACAAAAAGGAGGGATGCAACACGAGGACTTCCCAGGGGGTCACCCATCCTAGTACTACTCTCGCCCAAGCACGCTTAACTTCGGAGTTCTGATGGGATCCGGTGCGTTAGTGCTGGTATGATCGCATCCGTCATTCATAGCACTCTAAATTCTATTAAACACCTCCTTCCTCCCAACGCCCTATCCTCCCCCCCACCGACCTAGCCTCCACGCGCACCGTCGCATGACGCCGCCCGTCACGCCCATCCTCAACGCCCCCATCACCTGTCCTAACGACGCCTTTTCTGCAATAAATAAATAAATATATTGCACGACCGAATTTCGACAAAAAGGAGGGATGCAACACGAGGACTTCCCAGGGGGTCACCCATCCTAGTACTACTCTCGCCCAAGCACGCTTAACTTCGGAGTTCTGATGGGATCCGGTGCGTTAGTGCTGGTATGATCGCATCCGTCATTCATAGCACTCTAAATTCTATTAAACACCTCCTTCCTCCCAACGCCCTATCCTCCCCCCCACCGACCTAGCCTCCACGCGCACCGTCGCATGACGCCGCCCGTCACGCCCATCCTCAACGCCCCCATCACCTGTCCTAACGACGCCTTTTCTGCAATAAATAAATAAATATATTGCACGACCGAATTTCGACAAAAAGGAGGGATGCAACACGAGGACTTCCCAGGGGGTCACCCATCCTAGTACTACTCTCGCCCAAGCACGCTTAACTTCGGAGTTCTGATGGGATCCGGTGCGTTAGTGCTGGTATGATCGCATCCGTCATTCATAGCACTCTAAATTCTATTAAACACCTCCTTCCTCCCAACGCCCTATCCTCCCCCCCACCGACCTAGCCTCCACGCGCACCGTCGCATGACGCCGCCCGTCACGCCCATCCTCAACGCCCCCATCACCTGTCCTAACGACGCCTTTTCTGCAATAAATAAATAAATATATTGCACGACCGAATTTCGACAAAAAGGAGGGATGCAACACGAGGACTTCCCAGGGGGTCACCCATCCTAGTACTACTCTCGCCCAAGCACGCTTAACTTCGGAGTTCTGATGGGATCCGGTGCGTTAGTGCTGGTATGATCGCATCCGTCATTCATAGCACTCTAAATTCTATTAAACACCTCCTTCCTCCCAACGCCCTATCCTCCCCCCCACCGACCTAGCCTCCACGCGCACCGTCGCATGACGCCGCCCGTCACGCCCATCCTCAACGCCCCCATCACCTGTCCTAACGACGCCTTTTCTGCAATAAATAAATAAATATATTGCACGACCGAATTTCGACAAAAAGGAGGGATGCAACACGAGGACTTCCCAGGGGGTCACCCATCCTAGTACTACTCTCGCCCAAGCACGCTTAACTTCGGAGTTCTGATGGGATCCGGTGCGTTAGTGCTGGTATGATCGCATCCGTCATTCATAGCACTCTAAATTCTATTAAACACCTCCTTCCTCCCAACGCCCTATCCTCCCCCCCACCGACCTAGCCTCCACGCGCACCGTCGCATGACGCCGCCCGTCACGCCCATCCTCAACGCCCCCATCACCTGTCCTAACGACGCCTTTTCTGCAATAAATAAATAAATATATTGCACGACCGAATTTCGACAAAAAGGAGGGATGCAACACGAGGACTTCCCAGGGGGTCACCCATCCTAGTACTACTCTCGCCCAAGCACGCTTAACTTCGGAGTTCTGATGGGATCCGGTGCGTTAGTGCTGGTATGATCGCATCCGTCATTCATAGCACTCTAAATTCTATTAAACACCTCCTTCCTCCCAACGCCCTATCCTCCCCCCCACCGACCTAGCCTCCACGCGCACCGTCGCATGACGCCGCCCGTCACGCCCATCCTCAACGCCCCCATCACCTGTCCTAACGACGCCTTTTCTGCAATAAATAAATAAATATATTGCACGACCGAATTTCGACAAAAAGGAGGGATGCAACACGAGGACTTCCCAGGGGGTCACCCATCCTAGTACTACTCTCGCCCAAGCACGCTTAACTTCGGAGTTCTGATGGGATCCGGTGCGTTAGTGCTGGTATGATCGCATCCGTCATTCATAGCACTCTAAATTCTATTAAACACCTCCTTCCTCCCAACGCCCTATCCTCCCCCCCACCGACCTAGCCTCCACGCGCACCGTCGCATGACGCCGCCCGTCACGCCCATCCTCAACGCCCCCATCACCTGTCCTAACGACGCCTTTTCTGCAATAAATAAATAAATATATTGCACGACCGAATTTCGACAAAAAGGAGGGATGCAACACGAGGACTTCCCAGGGGGTCACCCATCCTAGTACTACTCTCGCCCAAGCACGCTTAACTTCGGAGTTCTGATGGGATCCGGTGCGTTAGTGCTGGTATGATCGCATCCGTCATTCATAGCACTCTAAATTCTATTAAACACCTCCTTCCTCCCAACGCCCTATCCTCCCCCCCACCGACCTAGCCTCCACGCGCACCGTCGCATGACGCCGCCCGTCACGCCCATCCTCAACGCCCCCATCACCTGTCCTAACGACGCCTTTTCTGCAATAAATAAATAAATATATTGCACGACCGAATTTCGACAAAAAGGAGGGATGCAACACGAGGACTTCCCAGGGGGTCACCCATCCTAGTACTACTCTCGCCCAAGCACGCTTAACTTCGGAGTTCTGATGGGATCCGGTGCGTTAGTGCTGGTATGATCGCATCCGTCATTCATAGCACTCTAAATTCTATTAAACACCTCCTTCCTCCCAACGCCCTATCCTCCCCCCCACCGACCTAGCCTCCACGCGCACCGTCGCATGACGCCGCCCGTCACGCCCATCCTCAACGCCCCCATCACCTGTCCTAACGACGCCTTTTCTGCAATAAATAAATAAATATATTGCACGACCGAATTTCGACAAAAAGGAGGGATGCAACACGAGGACTTCCCAGGGGGTCACCCATCCTAGTACTACTCTCGCCCAAGCACGCTTAACTTCGGAGTTCTGATGGGATCCGGTGCGTTAGTGCTGGTATGATCGCATCCGTCATTCATAGCACTCTAAATTCTATTAAACACCTCCTTCCTCCCAACGCCCTATCCTCCCCCCCACCGACCTAGCCTCCACGCGCACCGTCGCATGACGCCGCCCGTCACGCCCATCCTCAACGCCCCCATCACCTGTCCTAACGACGCCTTTTCTGCAATAAATAAATAAATATATTGCACGACCGAATTTCGACAAAAAGGAGGGATGCAACACGAGGACTTCCCAGGGGGTCACCCATCCTAGTACTACTCTCGCCCAAGCACGCTTAACTTCGGAGTTCTGATGGGATCCGGTGCGTTAGTGCTGGTATGATCGCATCCGTCATTCATAGCACTCTAAATTCTATTAAACACCTCCTTCCTCCCAACGCCCTATCCTCCCCCCCACCGACCTAGCCTCCACGCGCACCGTCGCATGACGCCGCCCGTCACGCCCATCCTCAACGCCCCCATCACCTGTCCTAACGACGCCTTTTCTGCAATAAATAAATAAATATATTGCACGACCGAATTTCGACAAAAAGGAGGGATGCAACACGAGGACTTCCCAGGGGGTCACCCATCCTAGTACTACTCTCTCGCCCAAGCACGCTTAACTTCGGAGTTCTGATGGGATCCGGTGCGTTAGTGCTGGTATGATCGCATCCGTCATTCATAGCACTCTAAATTCTATTAAACACCTCCTTCCTCCCAACGCCCTATCCTCCCCCCCACCGACCTAGCCTCCACGCGCACCGTCGCATGACGCCGCCCGTCACGCCCATCCTCAACGCCCCCATCACCTGTCCTAACGACGCCTTTTCTGCAATAAATAAATAAATATATTGCACGACCGAATTTCGACAAAAAGGAGGGATGCAACACGAGGACTTCCCAGGGGGTCACCCATCCTAGTACTACTCTCGCCCAAGCACGCTTAACTTCGGAGTTCTGATGGGATCCGGTGCGTTAGTGCTGGTATGATCGCATCCGTCATTCATAGCACTCTAAATTCTATTAAACACCTCCTTCCTCCCAACGCCCTATCCTCCCCCCCACCGACCTAGCCTCCACGCGCACCGTCGCATGACGCCGCCCGTCACGCCCATCCTCAACGCCCCCATCACCTGTCCTAACGACGCCTTTTCTGCAATAAATAAATAAATATATTGCACGACCGAATTTCGACAAAAAGGAGGGATGCAACACGAGGACTTCCCAGGGGGTCACCCATCCTAGTACTACTCTCGCCCAAGCACGCTTAACTTCGGAGTTCTGATGGGATCCGGTGCGTTAGTGCTGGTATGATCGCATCCGTCATTCATAGCACTCTAAATTCTATTAAACACCTCCTTCCTCCCAACGCCCTATCCTCCCCCCCACCGACCTAGCCTCCACGCGCACCGTCGCATGACGCCGCCCGTCACGCCCATCCTCAACGCCCCCATCACCTGTCCTAACGACGCCTTTTCTGCAATAAATAAATAAATATATTGCACGACCGAATTTCGACAAAAAGGAGGGATGCAACACGAGGACTTCCCAGGGGGTCACCCATCCTAGTACTACTCTCGCCCAAGCACGCTTAACTTCGGAGTTCTGATGGGATCCGGTGCGTTAGTGCTGGTATGATCGCATCCGTCATTCATAGCACTCTAAATTCTATTAAACACCTCCTTCCTCCCAACGCCCTATCCTCCCCCCCACCGACCTAGCCTCCACGCGCACCGTCGCATGACGCCGCCCGTCACGCCCATCCTCAACGCCCCCATCACCTGTCCTAACGACGCCTTTTCTGCAATAAATAAATAAATATATTGCACGACCGAATTTCGACAAAAAGGAGGGATGCAACACGAGGACTTCCCAGGGGGTCACCCATCCTAGTACTACTCTCGCCCAAGCACGCTTAACTTCGGAGTTCTGATGGGATCCGGTGCGTTAGTGCTGGTATGATCGCATCCGTCATTCATAGCACTCTAAATTCTATTAAACACCTCCTTCCTCCCAACGCCCTATCCTCCCCCCCACCGACCTAGCCTCCACGCGCACCGTCGCATGACGCCGCCCGTCACGCCCATCCTCAACGCCCCCATCACCTGTCCTAACGACGCCTTTTCTGCAATAAATAAATAAATATATTGCACGACCGAATTTCGACAAAAAGGAGGGATGCAACACGAGGACTTCCCAGGGGGTCACCCATCCTAGTACTACTCTCGCCCAAGCACGCTTAACTTCGGAGTTCTGATGGGATCCGGTGCGTTAGTGCTGGTATGATCGCATCCGTCATTCATAGCACTCTAAATTCTATTAAACACCTCCTTCCTCCCAACGCCCTATCCTCCCCCCCCACCGACCTAGCCTCCACGCGCACCGTCGCATGACGCCGCCCGTCACGCCCATCCTCAACGCCCCCATCACCTGTCCTAACGACGCCTTTTCTGCAATAAATAAATAAATATATTGCACGACCGAATTTCGACAAAAAGGAGGGATGCAACACGAGGACTTCCCAGGGGGTCACCCATCCTAGTACTACTCTCGCCCAAGCACGCTTAACTTCGGAGTTCTGATGGGATCCGGTGCGTTAGTGCTGGTATGATCGCATCCGTCATTCATAGCACTCTAAATTCTATTAAACACCTCCTTCCTCCCAACGCCCTATCCTCCCCCCCACCGACCTAGCCTCCACGCGCACCGTCGCATGACGCCGCCCGTCACGCCCATCCTCAACGCCCCCATCACCTGTCCTAACGACGCCTTTTCTGCAATAAATAAATAAATATATTGCACGACCGAATTTCGACAAAAAGGAGGGATGCAACACGAGGACTTCCCAGGGGGTCACCCATCCTAGTACTACTCTCGCCCAAGCACGCTTAACTTCGGAGTTCTGATGGGATCCGGTGCGTTAGTGCTGGTATGATCGCATCCGTCATTCATAGCACTCTAAATTCTATTAAACACCTCCTTCCTCCCAACGCCCTATCCTCCTCCCCCCCACCGACCTAGCCTCCACGCGCACCGTCGCATGACGCCGCCCGTCACGCCCATCCTCAACGCCCCCCATCACCTGTCCTAACGACGCCTTTTCTGCAATAAATAAATAAATATATTGCACGACCGAATTTCGACAAAAAGGAGGGATGCAACACGAGGACTTCCCAGGGGGTCACCCATCCTAGTACTACTCTCGCCCAAGCACGCTTAACTTCGGAGTTCTGATGGGATCCGGTGCGTTAGTGCTGGTATGATCGCATCCGTCATTCATAGCACTCTAAATTCTATTAAACACCTCCTTCCTCCCAACGCCCCTATCCTCCCCCCCCACCGACCTAGCCCTCCACGCGCACCGTCGCATGACGCCGCCCGTCACGCCCATCCTCAACGCCCCCATCACCTGTCCTAACGACGCCTTTTTCTGCAATAAATAAATAAATATATTGCACGACCGAATTTCGACAAAAAGGAGGGATGCAACACGAGGACTTCCCAGGGGGTCACCCATCCTAGTACTACTCTCGCCCAAGCACGCTCAACTTCGGAGTTCTGATGGGATCCGGTGCGTTAGTGCTGGTATGATCGCATCCGTCATTCATAGCACTCTAAATTCTATTAAACACCTCCTTCCTCCCAACGCCCCTATCCTCCCCCCCCACCGACCTAGCCTCCACGCGCACCGTCGCATGACGCCGCCCGTCACGCCCATCCTCAACGCCCCCCATCACCTGTCCTAACGACGCCTTTTCTGCAATAAATAAATAAATATATTGCACGACCGAATTTCGACAAAAAGGAGGGATGCAACACGAGGACTTCCCAGGGGGGTCACCCATCCTAGTACTACTCTCGCCCAAGCACGCTCAACTTCGGAGTTCTGATGGGATCCGGTGCGTTAGTGCTGGTATGATCGCATCCGTCATTCATAGCACTCTAAATTCTATTAAACACCTCCTTCCTCCCAACGCCCTATCCTCCCCCCCCACCGACCTAGCCTCCACGCGCACCGTCGCATGACGCCGCCCGTCACGCCCATCCTCAACGCCCCCCATCACCTGTCCTAACGACGCCTTTTCTGCAATAAATAAATAAATATATTGCACGACCGAATTTCGACAAAAAGGAGGGATGCAAACACGAGGACTTCCCAGGGGGTCACCCATCCTAGTACTACTCTCGCCCAAGCACGCTAACTTCGGAGTTCTGATGGGATCCGGTGCGTTAGTGCTGGTATGATCGCATCCGTCATTCATAGCACTCTAAATTCTATTAAACACCTCCTTCCTCCCAACGCCCTATCCTCCCCCCCCACCGACCTAGCCTCCACGCGCACCGTCGCATGACGCCGCCCGTCACGCCCCATCCTCAACGCCCCCATCACCTGTCCTAACGACGCCTTTTCTGCAATAAATAAATAAATATATTGCACGACCGAATTTCGACAAAAAGGAGGGATGCAACACGAGGACTTCCCAGGGGGTCACCCATCTCTAGTACTACTCTCGCCCAAGCACGCTTAACTTCGGAGTTCTGATGGGATCCGGTGCGTTAGTGCTGGTATGATTCGCATCCGTCATTCATAGCACTCTAAATTCTATTAAAACACCTCCTTCCTCCCAACGCCCTATCCTCCCCCCCCCACCGACCTAGCCTCCACGCGCACCCGTCGCATGACGCCGCCCGTCACGCCCATCCTCAACGCCCCCATCACCTGTCCTAACGACGCCTTTTCTGCAATAAATAAATAAATATATTGCACGACCGAATTTCGACAAAAAGGAGGGATGCAACACGAGGACTTCCCCAGGGGGTCACCCATCCTAGTACTACTCTCGCCCAAGCACGCTTCAACTTCGGAGGTTCTGATGGGATCCGGTGCGTTAGTGCTGGTATGATCGCATCCGTCATTCATAGCACTCTAAATTCTATTAAACACCTCCTTCCTCCCAACGCCCTATCCTCCCCCCCCCACCGACCTAGCCTCCACGCGCACCGTCGCATGACGCCGCCCGTCACGCCCATCCTCAACGCCCCCATCACCTGTCCTAACGACGCCTTTTCTGCAATAAATAAATAAATATATTGCACGACCGAATTTCGACAAAAAGGAGGGATGCAACACGAGGACTTCCCAGGGGGTCACCCATCCTAGTACTACTCTCGCCCAAGCACGCTTAACTTCGGAGTTCTGATGGGATCCGGTGCGTTAGTGCTGGTATGATCGCATCCGTCATTCATAGCACTCTAAATTCTATTAAACACCTCCTTCCTCCCAACGCCCTATCCTCCCCCCCCCACCGACCTAGCCTCCACGCGCACCGTCGCATGACGCCGCCCGTCACGCCCATCCTCAACGCCCCCATCACCTGTCCTAACGACGCCTTTTCTGCAATAAATAAATAAATATATTGCACGAACGAATTTCGACAAAAAGGAGGGATGCAACACGAGGACTTCCCAGGGGGTCACCCATCCTAGTACTACTCTCGCCCCAAGCACGCTTAACTTCGGAGTTCTGATGGGATCCGGTGCGTTAGTGCTGGTATGATCGCATCCGTCATTCATAGCACTCTAAATTCTATTAAACACCTCCTTCCTCCCAACGCCCTATCCTCCCCCCCACCGACCTAGCCTCCACGCGCACCGTCGCATGACGCCGCCCGTCACGCCCATCCTCAACGCCCCCATCACCTGTCCTAACGACGCCTTTTCTGCAATAAATAAATAAATATATTGCACGACCGAATTTCGACAGAAAGGAGGGATGCAACACGAGGACTTCCCAGGGGGTCACCCATCCTAGTACTACTCTCGCCCAAGCACGCTTAACTTCGGAGTTCTGATGGGATCCGGTGCGTTAGTGCTGGGTATGATCGCATCCGTCATTCATAGCACTCTAAATTCTATTAAACACCTCCTTCCTCCCAACGCCCTATCCTCCCCCCCCACCGACCTAGCCTCCACGCGCACCGTCGCATGACGCCGCCCGTCACGCCCATCCTCAACGCCCCCATCACCTGTCCTAACGACGCCTTTTCTGCAATAAATAAATAAATATATTGCACGACCGAATTTCGACAGAAAGGAGGGATGCAACACGAGGACTTTCCCAGGGGGTCACCCATCCTAGTACTACTCTCGCCCAAGCACGCTTAACTTCGGAGTTCTGATGGGATCCGGTGCGTTAGTGCTGGTAATGATCGCATCCGTCATTCATAGCACTCTAAATTCTATTAAACACCTCCTTCCTCCCAACGCCCTATCCTCCCCCCCCACCGACCTAGCCTCCCACGCGCACCGTCGCATGACGCCCGCCCGTCACGCCCCATCCTCAACGCCCCCATCACCTGTCCTAACGACGCCTTTTCTGCAATAAATAAATAAATATATTGCACGACCGAATTTCGACAGAAAGGAGGGATGCAACACGAGGACTTCCCAGGGGGTCACCCATCCTAGTACTACTCTCGCCCAAGCACGCTTAACTTCGGAGTTCTGATGGGATCCGGTGCGTTAGTGCTGGTATGATCGCATCCGTCATTCATAGCACTCTAAATTCTATTAAACACCTCCTTCCTCCCAACGCCCCTATCCTCCCCCCCCACCGACCTAGCCTCCACGCGCACCGTCGCATGACGCCGCCCGTCACGCCCATCCTCAACGCCCCCATCACCTGTCCTAACGACGCCTTTTCTGCAATAAATAAATAAATATATTGCACGACCGAATTTCGACAGAAAGGAGGGATGCAACACGAGGACTTCCCAGGGGGTCACCCATCCTAGTACTACTCTCGCCCAAGCACGCTTAACTTCGGAGTTCTGATGGGATCCGGTGCGTTAGTGCTGGTATGATCGCATCCGTCATTCATAGCACTCTAAATTCTATTAAACACCTCCTTCCTCCCAACGCCCTATCCTCCCCCCCCCACCGACCTAGCCTCCACGCGCACCGTCGCATGACGCCGCCCGTCACGCCCATCCTCAACGCCCCCCATCACCTGTCCTAACGACGCCTTTTCTGCAATAAATAAATAAATATATTTGCACGACCGAATTTCGACAAAAAGGAGGGATGCAACACGAGGACTTCCCAGGGGGTCACCCATCCTAGTACTACTCTCGCCCAAGCACGCTTAACTTCGGAGTTCTGATGGGATCCGGTGCGTTAGTGCTTGGTATGATCGCATCCGTCATTCATAGCACTCTAAATTCTATTAAACACCTCCTTCCTCCCAACGCCCCTATCCTCCCCCCCCACCCGACCTAGCCTCCACGCGCTACCGTCGCATGACGCCGCCCGTCACGCCCATCCTCAACGCCCCCATCACCTGTCCTAACGACGCCTTTTCTGCAATAAATAAATAAATATATTGCACGACCGAATTTCGACAGAAAGGAGGGATGCAACACGAGGACTTCCCAGGGGGTCACCCATCCTAGTACTACTCTCGCCCAAGCACGCTTAACTTCGGAGTTCTGATGGGATCCGGTGCGTTAGTGCTGGTATGATCGCATCCGTCATTCATAGCACTCTAAATTCTATTAAACACCTCCTTCCTCCCAACGCCCTATCCTCCCCCCCCCACCGACCTAGCCTCCACGCGCACCGTCGCATGACGCCGCCCGTCACGCCCATCCTCAACGCCCCCATCACCTGTCCTAACGACGCCTTTTCTGCAATAAATAAATAAATATATTGCACGACCGAATTTCGACAGAAAGGAGGGATGCAACACGAGGACTTCCCAGGGGGTCACCCATCCTAGTACTACTCTCGCCCAAGCACGCTTAACTTCGGAGTTCTGATGGGATCCGGGTGCGTTAGTGCTGGTATGATCGCATCCGTCATTCATAGCACTCTAAATTCTATTAAACACCTCCTTCCTCCCAACGCCCTATCCTCCCCCCCCACCGACCTAGCCTCCACGCGCACCGTCGCATGACGCCGCCCGTCACGCCCATCCTCAACGCCCCCCATCACCTGTCCTAACGACGCCTTTTCTGCAATAAATAAATAAATATATTGCACGACCGAATTTCGACAGAAAGGAGGGATGCAACACGAGGACTTCCCAGGGGGTCACCCATCCTAGTACTACTCTCGCCCAAGCACGCTTAACTTCGGAGTTCTGATGGGATCCGGTGCGTTAGTGCTGGTATGATCGCATCCGTCATTCATAGCACTCTAAATTCTATTAAACACCTCCTTCCTCCCAACGCCCTATCCTCCCCCCCCACCGACCTAGCCTCCACGCGCACCGTCGCATGACGCCGCCCGTCACGCCCATCCTCAACGCCCCCATCACCTGTCCTAGACGACGCCTTTTCTGCAATAAATAAATAAATATATTGCGACGACCGAATTTCGACAAAAAGGAGGGATGCAACACGAGGACTTCCCAGGGGGTCACCCATCCTAGTACTACTCTCGCCCAAGCACGCTTAACTTCGGAGTTCTGATGGGATCCGGGTGCGTTAGTGCTGGTATGATCGCATCCGTCATTCATAGCACTCTAAATTCTATTAAACACCTCCTTCCTCCCAACGCCCTATCCTCCCCCCCACCGACCTAGCCTCCACGCGCACCGTCGCATGACGCCGCCCGTCACGCCCATCCTCAACGCCCCCATCACCTGTCCTAACGACGCCTTTTCTGCAATAAATAAATAAATATATTGCACGACCGAATTTCGACAAAAAGGAGGGATGCAACACGAGGACTTCCCAGGGGGTCACCCATCCTAGTACTACTCTCGCCCAAGCACGCTTAACTTCGGAGTTCTGATGGGATCCGGTGCGTTAGTGCTGGTATGATCGCATCCGTCATTCATAGCACTCTAAATTCTATTAAACACCTCCTTCCTCCCAACGCCCTATCCTCCCCCCCCACCGACCTAGCCTCCACGCGCACCGTCGCATGACGCCGCCCGTCACGCCCATCCTCAACGCCCCCATCACCTGTCCTAACGACGCCTTTTCTGCAATAAATAAATAAATATATTGCACGAACCGAATTTCGACAAAAAGGAGGGATGCAACACGAGGACTTCCCAGGGGGTCACCCATCCTAGTACTACTCTCGCCCAAGCACGCTTAACTTCGGGAGTTCTGATGGGATCCGGTGCGTTAGTGCTGGTATGATCGCATCCGTCATTCATAGCACTCTAAATTCTATTAAACACCTCCTTCCTCCCAACGCCCTATCCTCCCCCCCCACCGACCTAGCCTCCACGCGCACCGTCGCATGACGCCGCCCGTCACGCCCATCCTCAACGCCCCCATCACCTGTCCTAACGACGCCTTTTCTGCAATAAATAAATAAATATATTGCACGACCGAATTTCGACAAAAAGGAGGGGATGCAACACGAGGACTTCCCAGGGGGTCACCCATCCTAGTACTACTCTCGCTCCAAGCACGCTTAACTTCGGAGTTCTGATGGGATCCGGTGCGTTAGTGCTGGTATGATCGCATCCGTCATTCATAGCACTCTAAATTCTATTAAAACACCTCCTTCCTCCCAACGCCCTATCCTCCCCCCCCACCGACCTAGCCTCCACGCGCACCGTCGCATGACGCCGCCCGTCACGCCCATCCTCAACGCCCCCATCACCTGTCCTAACGTCCTAACGACGCCTTTTCTGCAATAAATAAATAAATATATTGCACGACCGAATTTCGACAAAAAGGAGGGATGCAACACGAGGACTTCCCAGGGGGTCACCCATCCTAGTACTACTCTCGCCCAAGCACGCTTAACTTCGGAGTTCTGATGGGATCCGGTGCGTTAGTGCTGGTATGATCGCATCCGTCATTCATAGCACTCTAAATTCTATTAAACACCTCCTTCCTCCCAACGCCCTATCCTCCCCCCCACCGACCTAGCCTCCACGCGCACCGTCGCATGACGCCGCCCGTCACGCCCATCCTCAACGCCCCCATCACCTGTCCTAACGACGCCTTTTCTGCAATAAATAAATAAATATATTGCACGACCGAATTTCGACAAAAAGGAGGGATGCAACACGAGGACTTCCCAGGGGGTCACCCATCCTAGTACTACTCTCGCCCAAGCACGCTTAACTTCGGAGTTCTGATGGGATCCGGTGCGTTAGTGCTGGTATGATCGCATCCGTCATTCATAGCACTCTAAATTCTATTAAACACCTCCTTCCTCCCAACGCCCTATCCTCCCCCCCACCGACCTAGCCTCCACGCGCACCGTCGCATGACGCCGCCCGTCACGCCCATCCTCAACGCCCCCATCACCTGTCCTAACGACGCCTTTTCTGCAATAAATAAATAAATATATTGCACGACCGAATTTCGACAAAAAGGAGGGATGCAACACGAGGACTTCCCAGGGGGTCACCCATCCTAGTACTACTCTCGCCCAAGCACGCTTAACTTCGGAGTTCTGATGGGATCCGGTGCGTTAGTGCTGGTATGATCGCATCCGTCATTCATAGCACTCTAAATTCTATTAAACACCTCCTTCCTCCCAACGCCCTATCCTCCCCCCCACCGACCTAGCCTCCACGCGCACCGTCGCATGACGCCGCCCGTCACGCCCATCCTCAACGCCCCCATCACCTGTCCTAACGACGCCTTTTCTGCAATAAATAAATAAATATATTGCACGACCGAATTTCGACAAAAAGGAGGGATGCAACACGAGGACTTCCCAGGGGGTCACCCATCCTAGTACTACTCTCGCCCAAGCACGCTTAACTTCGGAGTTCTGATGGGATCCGGTGCGTTAGTGCTGGTATGATCGCATCCGTCATTCATAGCACTCTAAATTCTATTAAACACCTCCTTCCTCCCAACGCCCTATCCTCCCCCCCACCGACCTAGCCTCCACGCGCACCGTCGCATGACGCCGCCCGTCACGCCCATCCTCAACGCCCCCATCACCTGTCCTAACGACGCCTTTTCTGCAATAAATAAATAAATATATTGCACGACCGAATTTCGACAAAAAGGAGGGATGCAACACGAGGACTTCCCAGGGGGTCACCCATCCTAGTACTACTCTCGCCCAAGCACGCTTAACTTCGGAGTTCTGATGGGATCCGGTGCGTTAGTGCTGGTATGATCGCATCCGTCATTCATAGCACTCTAAATTCTATTAAACACCTCCTTCCTCCCAACGCCCTATCCTCCCCCCCACCGACCTAGCCTCCACGCGCACCGTCGCATGACGCCGCCCGTCACGCCCATCCTCAACGCCCCCATCACCTGTCCTAACGACGCCTTTTCTGCAATAAATAAATAAATATATTGCACGACCGAATTTCGACAAAAAGGAGGGATGCAACACGAGGACTTCCCAGGGGGTCACCCATCCTAGTACTACTCTCGCCCAAGCACGCTTAACTTCGGAGTTCTGATGGGATCCGGTGCGTTAGTGCTGGTATGATCGCATCCGTCATTCATAGCACTCTAAATTCTATTAAACACCTCCTTCCTCCCAACGCCCTATCCTCCCCCCCACCGACCTAGCCTCCACGCGCACCGTCGCATGACGCCGCCCGTCACGCCCATCCTCAACGCCCCCATCACCTGTCCTAACGACGCCTTTTCTGCAATAAATAAATAAATATATTGCACGACCGAATTTCGACAAAAAGGAGGGATGCAACACGAGGACTTCCCAGGGGGTCACCCATCCTAGTACTACTCTCGCCCAAGCACGCTTAACTTCGGAGTTCTGATGGGATCCGGTGCGTTAGTGCTGGTATGATCGCATCCGTCATTCATAGCACTCTAAATTCTATTAAACACCTCCTTCCTCCCAACGCCCTATCCTCCCCCCCACCGACCTAGCCTCCACGCGCACCGTCGCATGACGCCGCCCGTCACGCCCATCCTCAACGCCCCCATCACCTGTCCTAACGACGCCTTTTCTGCAATAAATAAATAAATATATTGCACGACCGAATTTCGACAAAAAGGAGGGATGCAACACGAGGACTTCCCAGGGGGTCACCCATCCTAGTACTACTCTCGCCCAAGCACGCTTAACTTCGGAGTTCTGATGGGATCCGGTGCGTTAGTGCTGGTATGATCGCATCCGTCATTCATAGCACTCTAAATTCTATTAAACACCTCCTTCCTCCCAACGCCCTATCCTCCCCCCCACCGACCTAGCCTCCACGCGCACCGTCGCATGACGCCGCCCGTCACGCCCATCCTCAACGCCCCCATCACCTGTCCTAACGACGCCTTTTCTGCAATAAATAAATAAATATATTGCACGACCGAATTTCGACAAAAAGGAGGGATGCAACACGAGGACTTCCCAGGGGGTCACCCATCCTAGTACTACTCTCGCCCAAGCACGCTTAACTTCGGAGTTCTGATGGGATCCGGTGCGTTAGTGCTGGTATGATCGCATCCGTCATTCATAGCACTCTAAATTCTATTAAACACCTCCTTCCTCCCAACGCCCTATCCTCCCCCCCACCGACCTAGCCTCCACGCGCACCGTCGCATGACGCCGCCCGTCACGCCCATCCTCAACGCCCCCATCACCTGTCCTAACGACGCCTTTTCTGCAATAAATAAATAAATATATTGCACGACCGAATTTCGACAAAAAGGAGGGATGCAACACGAGGACTTCCCAGGGGGTCACCCATCCTAGTACTACTCTCGCCCAAGCACGCTTAACTTCGGAGTTCTGATGGGATCCGGTGCGTTAGTGCTGGTATGATCGCATCCGTCATTCATAGCACTCTAAATTCTATTAAACACCTCCTTCCTCCCAACGCCCTATCCTCCCCCCCACCGACCTAGCCTCCACGCGCACCGTCGCATGACGCCGCCCGTCACGCCCATCCTCAACGCCCCCATCACCTGTCCTAACGACGCCTTTTCTGCAATAAATAAATAAATATATTGCACGACCGAATTTCGACAAAAAGGAGGGATGCAACACGAGGACTTCCCAGGGGGTCACCCATCCTAGTACTACTCTCGCCCAAGCACGCTTAACTTCGGAGTTCTGATGGGATCCGGTGCGTTAGTGCTGGTATGATCGCATCCGTCATTCATAGCACTCTAAATTCTATTAAACACCTCCTTCCTCCCAACGCCCTATCCTCCCCCCCACCGACCTAGCCTCCACGCGCACCGTCGCATGACGCCGCCCGTCACGCCCATCCTCAACGCCCCCATCACCTGTCCTAACGACGCCTTTTCTGCAATAAATAAATAAATATATTGCACGACCGAATTTCGACAAAAAGGAGGGATGCAACACGAGGACTTCCCAGGGGGTCACCCATCCTAGTACTACTCTCGCCCAAGCACGCTTAACTTCGGAGTTCTGATGGGATCCGGTGCGTTAGTGCTGGTATGATCGCATCCGTCATTCATAGCACTCTAAATTCTATTAAACACCTCCTTCCTCCCAACGCCCTATCCTCCCCCCCACCGACCTAGCCTCCACGCGCACCGTCGCATGACGCCGCCCGTCACGCCCATCCTCAACGCCCCCATCACCTGTCCTAACGACGCCTTTTCTGCAATAAATAAATAAATATATTGCACGACCGAATTTCGACAAAAAGGAGGGATGCAACACGAGGACTTCCCAGGGGGTCACCCATCCTAGTACTACTCTCGCCCAAGCACGCTTAACTTCGGAGTTCTGATGGGATCCGGTGCGTTAGTGCTGGTATGATCGCATCCGTCATTCATAGCACTCTAAATTCTATTAAACACCTCCTTCCTCCCAACGCCCTATCCTCCCCCCCACCGACCTAGCCTCCACGCGCACCGTCGCATGACGCCGCCCGTCACGCCCATCCTCAACGCCCCCATCACCTGTCCTAACGACGCCTTTTCTGCAATAAATAAATAAATATATTGCACGACCGAATTTCGACAAAAAGGAGGGATGCAACACGAGGACTTCCCAGGGGGTCACCCATCCTAGTACTACTCTCGCCCAAGCACGCTTAACTTCGGAGTTCTGATGGGATCCGGTGCGTTAGTGCTGGTATGATCGCATCCGTCATTCATAGCACTCTAAATTCTATTAAACACCTCCTTCCTCCCAACGCCCTATCCTCCCCCCCACCGACCTAGCCTCCACGCGCACCGTCGCATGACGCCGCCCGTCACGCCCATCCTCAACGCCCCCATCACCTGTCCTAACGACGCCTTTTCTGCAATAAATAAATAAATATATTGCACGACCGAATTTCGACAAAAAGGAGGGATGCAACACGAGGACTTCCCAGGGGGTCACCCATCCTAGTACTACTCTCGCCCAAGCACGCTTAACTTCGGAGTTCTGATGGGATCCGGTGCGTTAGTGCTGGTATGATCGCATCCGTCATTCATAGCACTCTAAATTCTATTAAACACCTCCTTCCTCCCAACGCCCTATCCTCCCCCCCACCGACCTAGCCTCCACGCGCACCGTCGCATGACGCCGCCCGTCACGCCCATCCTCAACGCCCCCATCACCTGTCCTAACGACGCCTTTTCTGCAATAAATAAATAAATATATTGCACGACCGAATTTCGACAAAAAGGAGGGATGCAACACGAGGACTTCCCAGGGGGTCACCCATCCTAGTACTACTCTCGCCCAAGCACGCTTAACTTCGGAGTTCTGATGGGATCCGGTGCGTTAGTGCTGGTATGATCGCATCCGTCATTCATAGCACTCTAAATTCTATTAAACACCTCCTTCCTCCCAACGCCCTATCCTCCCCCCCACCGACCTAGCCTCCACGCGCACCGTCGCATGACGCCGCCCGTCACGCCCATCCTCAACGCCCCCATCACCTGTCCTAACGACGCCTTTTCTGCAATAAATAAATAAATATATTGCACGACCGAATTTCGACAAAAAGGAGGGATGCAACACGAGGACTTCCCAGGGGGTCACCCATCCTAGTACTACTCTCGCCCAAGCACGCTTAACTTCGGAGTTCTGATGGGATCCGGTGCGTTAGTGCTGGTATGATCGCATCCGTCATTCATAGCACTCTAAATTCTATTAAACACCTCCTTCCTCCCAACGCCCTATCCTCCCCCCCACCGACCTAGCCTCCACGCGCACCGTCGCATGACGCCGCCCGTCACGCCCATCCTCAACGCCCCCATCACCTGTCCTAACGACGCCTTTTCTGCAATAAATGAATAAATATATTGCACGACCGAATTTCGACAAAAAGGAGGGATGCAACACGAGGACTTCCCAGGGGGTCACCCATCCTAGTACTACTCTCGCCCAAGCACGCTTAACTTCGGAGTTCTGATGGGATCCGGTGCGTTAGTGCTGGTATGATCGCATCCGTCATTCATAGCACTCTAAATTCTATTAAACACCTCCTTCCTCCCAACGCCCTATCCTCCCCCCCACCGACCTAGCCTCCACGCGCACCGTCGCATGACGCCGCCCGTCACGCCCATCCTCAACGCCCCCATCACCTGTCCTAACGACGCCTTTTCTGCAATAAATAAATAAATATATTGCACGACCGAATTTCGACAAAAAGGAGGGATGCAACACGAGGACTTCCCAGGGGGTCACCCATCCTAGTACTACTCTCGCCCAAGCACGCTTAACTTCGGAGTTCTGATGGGATCCGGTGCGTTAGTGCTGGTATGATCGCATCCGTCATTCATAGCACTCTAAATTCTATTAAACACCTCCTTCCTCCCAACGCCCTATCCTCCCCCCCACCGACCTAGCCTCCACGCGCACCGTCGCATGACGCCGCCCGTCACGCCCATCCTCAACGCCCCCATCACCTGTCCTAACGACGCCTTTTCTGCAATAAATAAATAAATATATTGCACGACCGAATTTCGACAAAAAGGAGGGATGCAACACGAGGACTTCCCAGGGGGTCACCCATCCTAGTACTACTCTCGCCCAAGCACGCTTAACTTCGGAGTTCTGATGGGATCCGGTGCGTTAGTGCTGGTATGATCGCATCCGTCATTCATAGCACTCTAAATTCTATTAAACACCTCCTTCCTCCCAACGCCCTATCCTCCCCCCCACCGACCTAGCCTCCACGCGCACCGTCGCATGACGCCGCCCGTCACGCCCATCCTCAACGCCCCCATCACCTGTCCTAACGACGCCTTTTCTGCAATAAATAAATAAATATATTGCACGACCGAATTTCGACAAAAAGGAGGGATGCAACACGAGGACTTCCCAGGGGGTCACCCATCCTAGTACTACTCTCGCCCAAGCACGCTTAACTTCGGAGTTCTGATGGGATCCGGTGCGTTAGTGCTGGTATGATCGCATCCGTCATTCATAGCACTCTAAATTCTATTAAACACCTCCTTCCTCCCAACGCCCTATCCTCCCCCCCACCGACCTAGCCTCCACGCGCACCGTCGCATGACGCCGCCCGTCACGCCCATCCTCAACGCCCCCATCACCTGTCCTAACGACGCCTTTTCTGCAATAAATAAATAAATATATTGCACGACCGAATTTCGACAAAAAGGAGGGATGCAACACGAGGACTTCCCAGGGGGTCACCCATCCTAGTACTACTCTCGCCCAAGCACGCTTAACTTCGGAGTTCTGATGGGATCCGGTGCGTTAGTGCTGGTATGATCGCATCCGTCATTCATAGCACTCTAAATTCTATTAAACACCTCCTTCCTCCCAACGCCCTATCCTCCCCCCCACCGACCTAGCCTCCACGCGCACCGTCGCATGACGCCGCCCGTCACGCCCATCCTCAACGCCCCCATCACCTGTCCTAACGACGCCTTTTCTGCAATAAATGAATAAATATATTGCACGACCGAATTTCGACAAAAAGGAGGGATGCAACACGAGGACTTCCCAGGGGGTCACCCATCCTAGTACTACTCTCGCCCAAGCACGCTTAACTTCGGAGTTCTGATGGGATCCGGTGCGTTAGTGCTGGTATGATCGCATCCGTCATTCATAGCACTCTAAATTCTATTAAACACCTCCTTCCTCCCAACGCCCTATCCTCCCCCCCACCGACCTAGCCTCCACGCGCACCGTCGCATGACGCCGCCCGTCACGCCCATCCTCAACGCCCCCATCACCTGTCCTAACGACGCCTTTTCTGCAATAAATAAATAAATATATTGCACGACCGAATTTCGACAAAAAGGAGGGATGCAACACGAGGACTTCCCAGGGGGTCACCCATCCTAGTACTACTCTCGCCCAAGCACGCTTAACTTCGGAGTTCTGATGGGATCCGGTGCGTTAGTGCTGGTATGATCGCATCCGTCATTCATAGCACTCTAAATTCTATTAAACACCTCCTTCCTCCCAACGCCCTATCCTCCCCCCCACCGACCTAGCCTCCACGCGCACCGTCGCATGACGCCGCCCGTCACGCCCATCCTCAACGCCCCCATCACCTGTCCTAACGACGCCTTTTCTGCAATAAATAAATAAATATATTGCACGACCGAATTTCGACAAAAAGGAGGGATGCAACACGAGGACTTCCCAGGGGGTCACCCATCCTAGTACTACTCTCGCCCAAGCACGCTTAACTTCGGAGTTCTGATGGGATCCGGTGCGTTAGTGCTGGTATGATCGCATCCGTCATTCATAGCACTCTAAATTCTATTAAACACCTCCTTCCTCCCAACGCCCTATCCTCCCCCCCACCGACCTAGCCTCCACGCGCACCGTCGCATGACGCCGCCCGTCACGCCCATCCTCAACGCCCCCATCACCTGTCCTAACGACGCCTTTTCTGCAATAAATAAATAAATATATTGCACGACCGAATTTCGACAAAAAGGAGGGATGCAACACGAGGACTTCCCAGGGGGTCACCCATCCTAGTACTACTCTCGCCCAAGCACGCTTAACTTCGGAGTTCTGATGGGATCCGGTGCGTTAGTGCTGGTATGATCGCATCCGTCATTCATAGCACTCTAAATTCTATTAAACACCTCCTTCCTCCCAACGCCCTATCCTCCCCCCCACCGACCTAGCCTCCACGCGCACCGTCGCATGACGCCGCCCGTCACGCCCATCCTCAACGCCCCCATCACCTGTCCTAACGACGCCTTTTCTGCAATAAATAAATAAATATATTGCACGACCGAATTTCGACAAAAAGGAGGGATGCAACACGAGGACTTCCCAGGGGGTCACCCATCCTAGTACTACTCTCGCCCAAGCACGCTTAACTTCGGAGTTCTGATGGGATCCGGTGCGTTAGTGCTGGTATGATCGCATCCGTCATTCATAGCACTCTAAATTCTATTAAACACCTCCTTCCTCCCAACGCCCTATCCTCCCCCCCACCGACCTAGCCTCCACGCGCACCGTCGCATGACGCCGCCCGTCACGCCCATCCTCAACGCCCCCATCACCTGTCCTAACGACGCCTTTTCTGCAATAAATAAATAAATATATTGCACGACCGAATTTCGACAAAAAGGAGGGATGCAACACGAGGACTTCCCAGGGGGTCACCCATCCTAGTACTACTCTCGCCCAAGCACGCTTAACTTCGGAGTTCTGATGGGATCCGGTGCGTTAGTGCTGGTATGATCGCATCCGTCATTCATAGCACTCTAAATTCTATTAAACACCTCCTTCCTCCCAACGCCCTATCCTCCCCCCCACCGACCTAGCCTCCACGCGCACCGTCGCATGACGCCGCCCGTCACGCCCATCCTCAACGCCCCCATCACCTGTCCTAACGACGCCTTTTCTGCAATAAATAAATAAATATATTGCACGACCGAATTTCGACAAAAAGGAGGGATGCAACACGAGGACTTCCCAGGGGGTCACCCATCCTAGTACTACTCTCGCCCAAGCACGCTTAACTTCGGAGTTCTGATGGGATCCGGTGCGTTAGTGCTGGTATGATCGCATCCGTCATTCATAGCACTCTAAATTCTATTAAACACCTCCTTCCTCCCAACGCCCTATCCTCCCCCCCACCGACCTAGCCTCCACGCGCACCGTCGCATGACGCCGCCCGTCACGCCCATCCTCAACGCCCCCATCACCTGTCCTAACGACGCCTTTTCTGCAATAAATAAATAAATATATTGCACGACCGAATTTCGACAAAAAGGAGGGATGCAACACGAGGACTTCCCAGGGGGTCACCCATCCTAGTACTACTCTCGCCCAAGCACGCTTAACTTCGGAGTTCTGATGGGATCCGGTGCGTTAGTGCTGGTATGATCGCATCCGTCATTCATAGCACTCTAAATTCTATTAAACACCTCCTTCCTCCCAACGCCCTATCCTCCCCCCCACCGACCTAGCCTCCACGCGCACCGTCGCATGACGCCGCCCGTCACGCCCATCCTCAACGCCCCCATCACCTGTCCTAACGACGCCTTTTCTGCAATAAATAAATAAATATATTGCACGACCGAATTTCGACAAAAAGGAGGGATGCAACACGAGGACTTCCCAGGGGGTCACCCATCCTAGTACTACTCTCGCCCAAGCACGCTTAACTTCGGAGTTCTGATGGGATCCGGTGCGTTAGTGCTGGTATGATCGCATCCGTCATTCATAGCACTCTAAATTCTATTAAACACCTCCTTCCTCCCAACGCCCTATCCTCCCCCCCACCGACCTAGCCTCCACGCGCACCGTCGCATGACGCCGCCCGTCACGCCCATCCTCAACGCCCCCATCACCTGTCCTAACGACGCCTTTTCTGCAATAAATAAATAAATATATTGCACGACCGAATTTCGACAAAAAGGAGGGATGCAACACGAGGACTTCCCAGGGGGTCACCCATCCTAGTACTACTCTCGCCCAAGCACGCTTAACTTCGGAGTTCTGATGGGATCCGGTGCGTTAGTGCTGGTATGATCGCATCCGTCATTCATAGCACTCTAAATTCTATTAAACACCTCCTTCCTCCCAACGCCCTATCCTCCCCCCCACCGACCTAGCCTCCACGCGCACCGTCGCATGACGCCGCCCGTCACGCCCATCCTCAACGCCCCCATCACCTGTCCTAACGACGCCTTTTCTGCAATAAATAAATAAATATATTGCACGACCGAATTTCGACAAAAAGGAGGGATGCAACACGAGGACTTCCCAGGGGGTCACCCATCCTAGTACTACTCTCGCCCAAGCACGCTTAACTTCGGAGTTCTGATGGGATCCGGTGCGTTAGTGCTGGTATGATCGCATCCGTCATTCATAGCACTCTAAATTCTATTAAACACCTCCTTCCTCCCAACGCCCTATCCTCCCCCCCACCGACCTAGCCTCCACGCGCACCGTCGCATGACGCCGCCCGTCACGCCCATCCTCAACGCCCCCATCACCTGTCCTAACGACGCCTTTTCTGCAATAAATAAATAAATATATTGCACGACCGAATTTCGACAAAAAGGAGGGATGCAACACGAGGACTTCCCAGGGGGTCACCCATCCTAGTACTACTCTCGCCCAAGCACGCTTAACTTCGGAGTTCTGATGGGATCCGGTGCGTTAGTGCTGGTATGATCGCATCCGTCATTCATAGCACTCTAAATTCTATTAAACACCTCCTTCCTCCCAACGCCCTATCCTCCCCCCCACCGACCTAGCCTCCACGCGCACCGTCGCATGACGCCGCCCGTCACGCCCATCCTCAACGCCCCCATCACCTGTCCTAACGACGCCTTTTCTGCAATAAATAAATAAATATATTGCACGACCGAATTTCGACAAAAAGGAGGGATGCAACACGAGGACTTCCCAGGGGGTCACCCATCCTAGTACTACTCTCGCCCAAGCACGCTTAACTTCGGAGTTCTGATGGGATCCGGTGCGTTAGTGCTGGTATGATCGCATCCGTCATTCATAGCACTCTAAATTCTATTAAACACCTCCTTCCTCCCAACGCCCTATCCTCCCCCCCACCGACCTAGCCTCCACGCGCACCGTCGCATGACGCCGCCCGTCACGCCCATCCTCAACGCCCCCATCACCTGTCCTAACGACGCCTTTTCTGCAATAAATAAATAAATATATTGCACGACCGAATTTCGACAAAAAGGAGGGATGCAACACGAGGACTTCCCAGGGGGTCACCCATCCTAGTACTACTCTCGCCCAAGCACGCTTAACTTCGGAGTTCTGATGGGATCCGGTGCGTTAGTGCTGGTATGATCGCATCCGTCATTCATAGCACTCTAAATTCTATTAAACACCTCCTTCCTCCCAACGCCCTATCCTCCCCCCCACCGACCTAGCCTCCACGCGCACCGTCGCATGACGCCGCCCGTCACGCCCATCCTCAACGCCCCCATCACCTGTCCTAACGACGCCTTTTCTGCAATAAATAAATAAATATATTGCACGACCGAATTTCGACAAAAAGGAGGGATGCAACACGAGGACTTCCCAGGGGGTCACCCATCCTAGTACTACTCTCGCCCAAGCACGCTTAACTTCGGAGTTCTGATGGGATCCGGTGCGTTAGTGCTGGTATGATCGCATCCGTCATTCATAGCACTCTAAATTCTATTAAACACCTCCTTCCTCCCAACGCCCTATCCTCCCCCCCACCGACCTAGCCTCCACGCGCACCGTCGCATGACGCCGCCCGTCACGCCCATCCTCAACGCCCCCATCACCTGTCCTAACGACGCCTTTTCTGCAATAAATAAATAAATATATTGCACGACCGAATTTCGACAAAAAGGAGGGATGCAACACGAGGACTTCCCAGGGGGTCACCCATCCTAGTACTACTCTCGCCCAAGCACGCTTAACTTCGGAGTTCTGATGGGATCCGGTGCGTTAGTGCTGGTATGATCGCATCCGTCATTCATAGCACTCTAAATTCTATTAAACACCTCCTTCCTCCCAACGCCCTATCCTCCCCCCCACCGACCTAGCCTCCACGCGCACCGTCGCATGACGCCGCCCGTCACGCCCATCCTCAACGCCCCCATCACCTGTCCTAACGACGCCTTTTCTGCAATAAATAAATAAATATATTGCACGACCGAATTTCGACAAAAAGGAGGGATGCAACACGAGGACTTCCCAGGGGGTCACCCATCCTAGTACTACTCTCGCCCAAGCACGCTTAACTTCGGAGTTCTGATGGGATCCGGTGCGTTAGTGCTGGTATGATCGCATCCGTCATTCATAGCACTCTAAATTCTATTAAACACCTCCTTCCTCCCAACGCCCTATCCTCCCCCCCACCGACCTAGCCTCCACGCGCACCGTCGCATGACGCCGCCCGTCACGCCCATCCTCAACGCCCCCATCACCTGTCCTAACGACGCCTTTTCTGCAATAAATAAATAAATATATTGCACGACCGAATTTCGACAAAAAGGAGGGATGCAACACGAGGACTTCCCAGGGGGTCACCCATCCTAGTACTACTCTCGCCCAAGCACGCTTAACTTCGGAGTTCTGATGGGATCCGGTGCGTTAGTGCTGGTATGATCGCATCCGTCATTCATAGCACTCTAAATTCTATTAAACACCTCCTTCCTCCCAACGCCCTATCCTCCCCCCCACCGACCTAGCCTCCACGCGCACCGTCGCATGACGCCGCCCGTCACGCCCATCCTCAACGCCCCCATCACCTGTCCTAACGACGCCTTTTCTGCAATAAATAAATAAATATATTGCACGACCGAATTTCGACAAAAAGGAGGGATGCAACACGAGGACTTCCCAGGGGGTCACCCATCCTAGTACTACTCTCGCCCAAGCACGCTTAACTTCGGAGTTCTGATGGGATCCGGTGCGTTAGTGCTGGTATGATCGCATCCGTCATTCATAGCACTCTAAATTCTATTAAACACCTCCTTCCTCCCAACGCCCTATCCTCCCCCCCACCGACCTAGCCTCCACGCGCACCGTCGCATGACGCCGCCCGTCACGCCCATCCTCAACGCCCCCATCACCTGTCCTAACGACGCCTTTTCTGCAATAAATAAATAAATATATTGCACGACCGAATTTCGACAAAAAGGAGGGATGCAACACGAGGACTTCCCAGGGGGTCACCCATCCTAGTACTACTCTCGCCCAAGCACGCTTAACTTCGGAGTTCTGATGGGATCCGGTGCGTTAGTGCTGGTATGATCGCATCCGTCATTCATAGCACTCTAAATTCTATTAAACACCTCCTTCCTCCCAACGCCCTATCCTCCCCCCCACCGACCTAGCCTCCACGCGCACCGTCGCATGACGCCGCCCGTCACGCCCATCCTCAACGCCCCCATCACCTGTCCTAACGACGCCTTTTCTGCAATAAATAAATAAATATATTGCACGACCGAATTTCGACAAAAAGGAGGGATGCAACACGAGGACTTCCCAGGGGGTCACCCATCCTAGTACTACTCTCGCCCAAGCACGCTTAACTTCGGAGTTCTGATGGGATCCGGTGCGTTAGTGCTGGTATGATCGCATCCGTCATTCATAGCACTCTAAATTCTATTAAACACCTCCTTCCTCCCAACGCCCTATCCTCCCCCCCACCGACCTAGCCTCCACGCGCACCGTCGCATGACGCCGCCCGTCACGCCCATCCTCAACGCCCCCATCACCTGTCCTAACGACGCCTTTTCTGCAATAAATAAATAAATATATTGCACGACCGAATTTCGACAAAAAGGAGGGATGCAACACGAGGACTTCCCAGGGGGTCACCCATCCTAGTACTACTCTCGCCCAAGCACGCTTAACTTCGGAGTTCTGATGGGATCCGGTGCGTTAGTGCTGGTATGATCGCATCCGTCATTCATAGCACTCTAAATTCTATTAAACACCTCCTTCCTCCCAACGCCCTATCCTCCCCCCCACCGACCTAGCCTCCACGCGCACCGTCGCATGACGCCGCCCGTCACGCCCATCCTCAACGCCCCCATCACCTGTCCTAACGACGCCTTTTCTGCAATAAATAAATAAATATATTGCACGACCGAATTTCGACAAAAAGGAGGGATGCAACACGAGGACTTCCCAGGGGGTCACCCATCCTAGTACTACTCTCGCCCAAGCACGCTTAACTTCGGAGTTCTGATGGGATCCGGTGCGTTAGTGCTGGTATGATCGCATCCGTCATTCATAGCACTCTAAATTCTATTAAACACCTCCTTCCTCCCAACGCCCTATCCTCCCCCCCACCGACCTAGCCTCCACGCGCACCGTCGCATGACGCCGCCCGTCACGCCCATCCTCAACGCCCCCATCACCTGTCCTAACGACGCCTTTTCTGCAATAAATAAATAAATATATTGCACGACCGAATTTCGACAAAAAGGAGGGATGCAACACGAGGACTTCCCAGGGGGTCACCCATCCTAGTACTACTCTCGCCCAAGCACGCTTAACTTCGGAGTTCTGATGGGATCCGGTGCGTTAGTGCTGGTATGATCGCATCCGTCATTCATAGCACTCTAAATTCTATTAAACACCTCCTTCCTCCCAACGCCCTATCCTCCCCCCCACCGACCTAGCCTCCACGCGCACCGTCGCATGACGCCGCCCGTCACGCCCATCCTCAACGCCCCCATCACCTGTCCTAACGACGCCTTTTCTGCAATAAATAAATAAATATATTGCACGACCGAATTTCGACAAAAAGGAGGGATGCAACACGAGGACTTCCCAGGGGGTCACCCATCCTAGTACTACTCTCGCCCAAGCACGCTTAACTTCGGAGTTCTGATGGGATCCGGTGCGTTAGTGCTGGTATGATCGCATCCGTCATTCATAGCACTCTAAATTCTATTAAACACCTCCTTCCTCCCAACGCCCTATCCTCCCCCCCACCGACCTAGCCTCCACGCGCACCGTCGCATGACGCCGCCCGTCACGCCCATCCTCAACGCCCCCATCACCTGTCCTAACGACGCCTTTTCTGCAATAAATAAATAAATATATTGCACGACCGAATTTCGACAAAAAGGAGGGATGCAACACGAGGACTTCCCAGGGGGTCACCCATCCTAGTACTACTCTCGCCCAAGCACGCTTAACTTCGGAGTTCTGATGGGATCCGGTGCGTTAGTGCTGGTATGATCGCATCCGTCATTCATAGCACTCTAAATTCTATTAAACACCTCCTTCCTCCCAACGCCCTATCCTCCCCCCCACCGACCTAGCCTCCACGCGCACCGTCGCATGACGCCGCCCGTCACGCCCATCCTCAACGCCCCCATCACCTGTCCTAACGACGCCTTTTCTGCAATAAATAAATAAATATATTGCACGACCGAATTTCGACAAAAAGGAGGGATGCAACACGAGGACTTCCCAGGGGGTCACCCATCCTAGTACTACTCTCGCCCAAGCACGCTTAACTTCGGAGTTCTGATGGGATCCGGTGCGTTAGTGCTGGTATGATCGCATCCGTCATTCATAGCACTCTAAATTCTATTA
>JAWDCX010000153.1:0-29770 GCA_036553675.1 Solanum okadae | reverse complement strand
TAAGAAACGGTAAAAGGCGTTTTTCGGAAAAACGGCACGCGCAAACCGCCTTTAGGCAGTTTGGTTGCGTAGATATCGAAAAAATACGCGAAATCAAAAAAAAAATCGCGTCAAACGGACACCCGAGGCCCGAGTTATGGCCGTTTGAAGTTTACCAATCTCAAGGCCACCTTCCTTCTTTAAGGTGCTGAATTTTCAAATGGCCGTAACTCTCGGCTCGAACGTCCGTTTGACGCAATTTTTTTTTTGAATCTACGTATTTTTTCGAGATCTATTAGGAAAACCCATCCGCATTACTTGGAATCCCTTTTTTCTTCCGAAACGCGTTTAGACTCGTATAAGAAACGGTAAAAGGCGTTTTTCGGAAAAACGGCACGCGCAAACCGCCTTTAGGCAGTTTGGTTGCGTAGATATCGAAAAAATACGCGAAATCAAAAAAAAAATCGCGTCAAACGGACACCCGAGGCCCGAGTTATGGCCGTTTGAAGTTTACCAATCTCAAGGCCACCTTCCTTCTTTAAGGTGCTGAATTTTCAAATGGCCGTAACTCTCGGCTCGAACGTCCGTTTGACGCAATTTTTTTTTTGAATCTACGTATTTTTTCGAGATCTATTAGGAAAACCCATCCGCATTACTTGGAATCCCTTTTTTCTTCCGAAACGCGTTTCGACTCGTATAAGAAACGGTAAAAGGCGTTTTTCGGAAAAACGGCACGCGCAAACCGCCTTTAGGCAGTTTGGTTGCGTAGATATCGAAAAAATACGCGAAATCAAAAAAAAAATCGCGTCAAACGGACACCCGAGGCCCGAGTTATGGCCGTTTGAAGTTTACCAATCTCAAGGCCACCTTCCTTCTTTAAGGTGCTGAATTTTCAAATGGCCGTAACTCTCGGCTCGAACGTCCGTTTGACGCAATTTTTTTTTTGAATCTACGTATTTTTTCGAGATCTATTAGGAAAACCCATCCGCATTACTTGGAATCCCTTTTTTCTTCCGAAACGCGTTTCGACTCGTATAAGAAACGGTAAAAGGCGTTTTTCGGAAAAACGGCACGCGCAAACCGCCTTTAGGCAGTTTGGTTGCGTAGATATCGAAAAAATACGCGAAATCAAAAAAAAAATCGCGTCAAACGGACACCCGAGGCCCGAGTTATGGCCGTTTGAAGTTTACCAATCTCAAGGCCACCTTCCTTCTTTAAGGTGCTGAATTTTCAAATGGCCGTAACTCTCGGCTCGAACGTCCGTTTGACGCAATTTTTTTTTTGAATCTACGTATTTTTTCGAGATCTATTAGGAAAACCCATCCGCATTACTTGGAATCCCTTTTTTCTTCCGAAACGCGTTTCGACTCGTATAAGAAACGGTAAAAGGCGTTTTTCGGAAAAACGGCACGCGCAAACCGCCTTTAGGCAGTTTGGTTGCGTAGATATCGAAAAAATACGCGAAATCAAAAAAAAAATCGCGTCAAACGGACACCCGAGGCCCGAGTTATGGCCGTTTGAAGTTTACCAATCTCAAGGCCACCTTCCTTCTTTAAGGTGCTGAATTTTCAAATGGCCGTAACTCTCGGCTCGAACGTCCGTTTGACGCAATTTTTTTTTTGAATCTACGTATTTTTTCGAGATCTATTAGGAAAACCCATCCGCATTACTTGGAATCCCTTTTTTCTTCCGAAACGCGTTTCGACTCGTATAAGAAACGGTAAAAGGCGTTTTTCGGAAAAACGGCACGCGCAAACCGCCTTTAGGCAGTTTGGTTGCGTAGATATCGAAAAAATACGCGAAATCAAAAAAAAAATCGCGTCAAACGGACACCCGAGGCCCGAGTTATGGCCGTTTGAAGTTTACCAATCTCAAGGCCACCTTCCTTCTTTAAGGTGCTGAATTTTCAAATGGCCGTAACTCTCGGCTCGAACGTCCGTTTGACGCAATTTTTTTTTTGAATCTACGTATTTTTTCGAGATCTATTAGGAAAACCCATCCGCATTACTTGGAATCCCTTTTTTCTTCCGAAACGCGTTTCGACTCGTATAAGAAACGGTAAAAGGCGTTTTTCGGAAAAACGGCACGCGCAAACCGCCTTTAGGCAGTTTGGTTGCGTAGATATCGAAAAAATACGCGAAATCAAAAAAAAAATCGCGTCAAACGGACACCCGAGGCCCGAGTTATGGCCGTTTGAAGTTTACCAATCTCAAGGCCACCTTCCTTCTTTAAGGTGCTGAATTTTCAAATGGCCGTAACTCTCGGCTCGAACGTCCGTTTGACGCAATTTTTTTTTTGAATCTACGTATTTTTTCGAGATCTATTAGGAAAACCCATCCGCATTACTTGGAATCCCTTTTTTCTTCCGAAACGCGTTTCGACTCGTATAAGAAACGGTAAAAGGCGTTTTTCGGAAAAACGGCACGCGCAAACCGCCTTTAGGCAGTTTGGTTGCGTAGATATCGAAAAAATACGCGAAATCAAAAAAAAAATCGCGTCAAACGGACACCCGAGGCCCGAGTTATGGCCGTTTGAAGTTTACCAATCTCAAGGCCACCTTCCTTCTTTAAGGTGCTGAATTTTCAAATGGCCGTAACTCTCGGCTCGAACGTCCGTTTGACGCAATTTTTTTTTTGAATCTACGTATTTTTTCGAGATCTATTAGGAAAACCCATCCGCATTACTTGGAATCCCTTTTTTCTTCCGAAACGCGTTTCGACTCGTATAAGAAACGGTAAAAGGCGTTTTTCGGAAAAACGGCACGCGCAAACCGCCTTTAGGCAGTTTGGTTGCGTAGATATCGAAAAAATACGCGAAATCAAAAAAAAAATCGCGTCAAACGGACACCCGAGGCCCGAGTTATGGCCGTTTGAAGTTTACCAATCTCAAGGCCACCTTCCTTCTTTAAGGTGCTGAATTTTCAAATGGCCGTAACTCTCGGCTCGAACGTCCGTTTGACGCAATTTTTTTTTTGAATCTACGTATTTTTTCGAGATCTATTAGGAAAACCCATCCGCATTACTTGGAATCCCTTTTTTCTTCCGAAACGCGTTTCGACTCGTATAAGAAACGGTAAAAGGCGTTTTTCGGAAAAACGGCACGCGCAAACCGCCTTTAGGCAGTTTGGTTGCGTAGATATCGAAAAAATACGCGAAATCAAAAAAAAAATCGCGTCAAACGGACACCCGAGGCCCGAGTTATGGCCGTTTGAAGTTTACCAATCTCAAGGCCACCTTCCTTCTTTAAGGTGCTGAATTTTCAAATGGCCGTAACTCTCGGCTCGAACGTCCGTTTGACGCAATTTTTTTTTTGAATCTACGTATTTTTTCGAGATCTATTAGGAAAACCCATCCGCATTACTTGGAATCCCTTTTTTCTTCCGAAACGCGTTTCGACTCGTATAAGAAACGGTAAAAGGCGTTTTTCGGAAAAACGGCACGCGCAAACCGCCTTTAGGCAGTTTGGTTGCGTAGATATCGAAAAAATACGCGAAATCAAAAAAAAAATCGCGTCAAACGGACACCCGAGGCCCGAGTTATGGCCGTTTGAAGTTTACCAATCTCAAGGCCACCTTCCTTCTTTAAGGTGCTGAATTTTCAAATGGCCGTAACTCTCGGCTCGAACGTCCGTTTGACGCAATTTTTTTTTTGAATCTACGTATTTTTTCGAGATCTATTAGGAAAACCCATCCGCATTACTTGGAATCCCTTTTTTTCTTCCGAAACGCGTTTCGACTCGTATAAGAAACGGTAAAAGGCGTTTTTCGGAAAAACGGCACGCGCAAACCGCCTTTAGGCAGTTTGGTTGCGTAGATATCGAAAAAATACGCGAAATCAAAAAAAAAATCGCGTCAAACGGACACCCGAGGCCCGAGTTATGGCCGTTTGAAGTTTACCAATCTCAAGGCCACCTTCCTTCTTTAAGGTGCTGAATTTTCAAATGGCCGTAACTCTCGGCTCGAACGTCCGTTTGACGCAATTTTTTTTTTGAATCTACGTATTTTTTCGAGATCTATTAGGAAAACCCATCCGCATTACTTGGAATCCCTTTTTTTCTTCCGAAACGCGTTTCGACTCGTATAAGAAACGGTAAAAGGCGTTTTTCGGAAAAACGGCACGCGCAAACCGCCTTTAGGCAGTTTGGTTGCGTAGATATCGAAAAAATACGCGAAATCAAAAAAAAAATCGCGTCAAACGGACACCCGAGGCCCGAGTTATGGCCGTTTGAAGTTTACCAATCTCAAGGCCACCTTCCTTCTTTAAGGTGCTGAATTTTCAAATGGCCGTAACTCTCGGCTCGAACGTCCGTTTGACGCAATTTTTTTTTGAATCTACGTATTTTTTCGAGATCTATTAGGAAAACCCATCCGCATTACTTGGAATCCCTTTTTTCTTCCGAAACGCGTTTCGACTCGTATAAGAAACGGTAAAAGGCGTTTTTCGGAAAAACGGCACGCGCAAACCGCCTTTAGGCAGTTTGGTTGCGTAGATATCGAAAAAATACGCGAAATCAAAAAAAAAATCGCGTCAAACGGACACCCGAGGCCCGAGTTATGGCCGTTTGAAGTTTACCAATCTCAAGGCCACCTTCCTTCTTTAAGGTGCTGAATTTTCAAATGGCCGTAACTCTCGGCTCGAACGTCCGTTTGACGCAATTTTTTTTTGAATCTACGTATTTTTTCGAGATCTATTAGGAAAACCCATCCGCATTACTTGGAATCCCTTTTTTCTTCCGAAACGCGTTTCGACTCGTATAAGAAACGGTAAAAGGCGTTTTTCGGAAAAACGGCACGCGCAAACCGCCTTTAGGCAGTTTGGTTGCGTAGATATCGAAAAAATACGCGAGAATCAAAAAAAAAATCGCGTCAAACGGACACCCGAGGCCCGAGTTATGGCCGTTTGAAGTTTACCAATCTCAAGGCCACCTTCCTTCTTTAAGGTGCTGAATTTTCAAATGGCCGTAACTCTCGGCTCGAACGTCCGTTTGACGCAATTTTTTGTTTGAATCTACGTATTTTTTCGAGATCTATTAGGAAAACCCATCCGCATTACTTGGAATCCCTTTTTTTCTTCCGAAACGCGTTTCGACTCGTATAAGAAACGGTAAAAGGCGTTTTTCGGAAAAACGGCACGCGCAAACCGCCTTTAGGCAGTTTGGTTGCGTAGATATCGAAAAAATACGCGAAATCAAAAAAAAAATCGCGTCAAACGGACACCCGAGGCCCGAGTTATGGCCGTTTGAAGTTTACCAATCTCAAGGCCACCTTCCTTCTTTAAGGTGCTGAATTTTCAAATGGCCGTAACTCTCGGCTCGAACGTCCGTTTGACGCAATTTTTTTTTTGAATCTACGTATTTTTTCGAGATCTATTAGGAAAACCCATCCGCATTACTTGGAATCCCTTTTTTTCTTCCGAAACGCGTTTCGACTCGTATAAGAAACGGTAAAAGGCGTTTTTCGGAAAAACGGCACGCGCAAACCGCCTTTAGGCAGTTTGGTTGCGTAGATATCGAAAAAATACGCGAAATCAAAAAAAAAATCGCGTCAAACGGACACCCGAGGCCCGAGTTATGGCCGTTTGAAGTTTACCAATCTCAAGGCCACCTTCCTTCTTTAAGGTGCTGAATTTTCAAATGGCCGTAACTCTCGGCTCGAACGTCCGTTTGACGCAATTTTTTTTTTGAATCTACGTATTTTTTCGAGATCTATTAGGAAAACCCATCCGCATTACTTGGAATCCCTTTTTTTCTTCCGAAACGCGTTTCGACTCGTATAAGAAACGGTAAAAGGCGTTTTTCGGAAAAACGGCACGCGCAAACCGCCTTTAGGCAGTTTGGTTGCGTAGATATCGAAAAAATACGCGAAATCAAAAAAAAAATCGCGTCAAACGGACACCCGAGGCCCGAGTTATGGCCGTTTGAAGTTTACCAATCTCAAGGCCACCTTCCTTCTTTAAGGTGCTGAATTTTCAAATGGCCGTAACTCTCGGCTCGAACGTCCGTTTGACGCAATTTTTTTTTTGAATCTACGTATTTTTTCGAGATCTATTAGGAAAACCCATCCGCATTACTTGGAATCCCTTTTTTTCTTCCGAAACGCGTTTCGACTCGTATAAGAAACGGTAAAAGGCGTTTTTCGGAAAAACGGCACGCGCAAACCGCCTTTAGGCAGTTTGGTTGCGTAGATATCGAAAAAATACGCGAAATCAAAAAAAAAATCGCGTCAAACGGACACCCGAGGCCCGAGTTATGGCCGTTTGAAGTTTACCAATCTCAAGGCCACCTTCCTTCTTTAAGGTGCTGAATTTTCAAATGGCCGTAACTCTCGGCTCGAACGTCCGTTTGACGCAATTTTTTTTTTGAATCTACGTATTTTTTCGAGATCTATTAGGAAAACCCATCCGCATTACTTGGAATCCCTTTTTTTCTTCCGAAACGCGTTTCGACTCGTATAAGAAACGGTAAAAGGCGTTTTTCGGAAAAACGGCACGCGCAAACCGCCTTTAGGCAGTTTGGTTGCGTAGATATCGAAAAAATACGCGAAATCAAAAAAAAAATCGCGTCAAACGGACACCCGAGGCCCGAGTTATGGCCGTTTGAAGTTTACCAATCTCAAGGCCACCTTCCTTCTTTAAGGTGCTGAATTTTCAAATGGCCGTAACTCTCGGCTCGAACGTCCGTTTGACGCAATTTTTTTTTTGAATCTACGTATTTTTTCGAGATCTATTAGGAAAACCCATCCGCATTACTTGGAATCCCTTTTTTTCTTCCGAAACGCGTTTCGACTCGTATAAGAAACGGTAAAAGGCGTTTTTCGGAAAAACGGCACGCGCAAACCGCCTTTAGGCAGTTTGGTTGCGTAGATATCGAAAAAATACGCGAAATCAAAAAAAAAATCGCGTCAAACGGACACCCGAGGCCCGAGTTATGGCCGTTTGAAGTTTACCAATCTCAAGGCCACCTTCCTTCTTTAAGGTGCTGAATTTTCAAATGGCCGTAACTCTCGGCTCGAACGTCCGTTTGACGCAATTTTTTTTTTGAATCTACGTATTTTTTCGAGATCTATTAGGAAAACCCATCCGCATTACTTGGAATCCCTTTTTTTCTTCCGAAACGCGTTTCGACTCGTATAAGAAACGGTAAAAGGCGTTTTTCGGAAAAACGGCACGCGCAAACCGCCTTTAGGCAGTTTGGTTGCGTAGATATCGAAAAAATACGCGAAATCAAAAAAAAAATCGCGTCAAACGGACACCCGAGGCCCGAGTTATGGCCGTTTGAAGTTTACCAATCTCAAGGCCACCTTCCTTCTTTAAGGTGCTGAATTTTCAAATGGCCGTAACTCTCGGCTCGAACGTCCGTTTGACGCAATTTTTTTTTTGAATCTACGTATTTTTTCGAGATCTATTAGGAAAACCCATCCGCATTACTTGGAATCCCTTTTTTTCTTCCGAAACGCGTTTCGACTCGTATAAGAAACGGTAAAAGGCGTTTTTCGGAAAAACGGCACGCGCAAACCGCCTTTAGGCAGTTTGGTTGCGTAGATATCGAAAAAATACGCGAAATCAAAAAAAAAATCGCGTCAAACGGACACCCGAGGCCCGAGTTATGGCCGTTTGAAGTTTACCAATCTCAAGGCCACCTTCCTTCTTTAAGGTGCTGAATTTTCAAATGGCCGTAACTCTCGGCTCGAACGTCCGTTTGACGCAATTTTTTTTTTGAATCTACGTATTTTTTCGAGATCTATTAGGAAAACCCATCCGCATTACTTGGAATCCCTTTTTTTCTTCCGAAACGCGTTTCGACTCGTATAAGAAACGGTAAAAGGCGTTTTTCGGAAAAACGGCACGCGCAAACCGCCTTTAGGCAGTTTGGTTGCGTAGATATCGAAAAAATACGCGAAATCAAAAAAAAAATCGCGTCAAACGGACACCCGAGGCCCGAGTTATGGCCGTTTGAAGTTTACCAATCTCAAGGCCACCTTCCTTCTTTAAGGTGCTGAATTTTCAAATGGCCGTAACTCTCGGCTCGAACGTCCGTTTGACGCAATTTTTTTTTTGAATCTACGTATTTTTTCGAGATCTATTAGGAAAACCCATCCGCATTACTTGGAATCCCTTTTTTTCTTCCGAAACGCGTTTCGACTCGTATAAGAAACGGTAAAAGGCGTTTTTCGGAAAAACGGCACGCGCAAACCGCCTTTAGGCAGTTTGGTTGCGTAGATATCGAAAAAATACGCGAAATCAAAAAAAAAATCGCGTCAAACGGACACCCGAGGCCCGAGTTATGGCCGTTTGAAGTTTACCAATCTCAAGGCCACCTTCCTTCTTTAAGGTGCTGAATTTTCAAATGGCCGTAACTCTCGGCTCGAACGTCCGTTTGACGCAATTTTTTTTTTGAATCTACGTATTTTTTCGAGATCTATTAGGAAAACCCATCCGCATTACTTGGAATCCCTTTTTTTCTTCCGAAACGCGTTTCGACTCGTATAAGAAACGGTAAAAGGCGTTTTTCGGAAAAACGGCACGCGCAAACCGCCTTTAGGCAGTTTGGTTGCGTAGATATCGAAAAAATACGCGAAATCAAAAAAAAAATCGCGTCAAACGGACACCCGAGGCCCGAGTTATGGCCGTTTGAAGTTTACCAATCTCAAGGCCACCTTCCTTCTTTAAGGTGCTGAATTTTCAAATGGCCGTAACTCTCGGCTCGAACGTCCGTTTGACGCAATTTTTTTTTTGAATCTACGTATTTTTTCGAGATCTATTAGGAAAACCCATCCGCATTACTTGGAATCCCTTTTTTTCTTCCGAAACGCGTTTCGACTCGTATAAGAAACGGTAAAAGGCGTTTTTCGGAAAAACGGCACGCGCAAACCGCCTTTAGGCAGTTTGGTTGCGTAGATATCGAAAAAATACGCGAAATCAAAAAAAAAATCGCGTCAAACGGACACCCGAGGCCCGAGTTATGGCCGTTTGAAGTTTACCAATCTCAAGGCCACCTTCCTTCTTTAAGGTGCTGAATTTTCAAATGGCCGTAACTCTCGGCTCGAACGTCCGTTTGACGCAATTTTTTTTTTGAATCTACGTATTTTTTCGAGATCTATTAGGAAAACCCATCCGCATTACTTGGAATCCCTTTTTTTCTTCCGAAACGCGTTTCGACTCGTATAAGAAACGGTAAAAGGCGTTTTTCGGAAAAACGGCACGCGCAAACCGCCTTTAGGCAGTTTGGTTGCGTAGATATCGAAAAAATACGCGAAATCAAAAAAAAAATCGCGTCAAACGGACACCCGAGGCCCGAGTTATGGCCGTTTGAAGTTTACCAATCTCAAGGCCACCTTCCTTCTTTAAGGTGCTGAATTTTCAAATGGCCGTAACTCTCGGCTCGAACGTCCGTTTGACGCAATTTTTTTTTTGAATCTACGTATTTTTTCGAGATCTATTAGGAAAACCCATCCGCATTACTTGGAATCCCTTTTTTTCTTCCGAAACGCGTTTCGACTCGTATAAGAAACGGTAAAAGGCGTTTTTCGGAAAAACGGCACGCGCAAACCGCCTTTAGGCAGTTTGGTTGCGTAGATATCGAAAAAATACGCGAAATCAAAAAAAAAATCGCGTCAAACGGACACCCGAGGCCCGAGTTATGGCCGTTTGAAGTTTACCAATCTCAAGGCCACCTTCCTTCTTTAAGGTGCTGAATTTTCAAATGGCCGTAACTCTCGGCTCGAACGTCCGTTTGACGCAATTTTTTTTTTGAATCTACGTATTTTTTCGAGATCTATTAGGAAAACCCATCCGCATTACTTGGAATCCCTTTTTTTCTTCCGAAACGCGTTTCGACTCGTATAAGAAACGGTAAAAGGCGTTTTTCGGAAAAACGGCACGCGCAAACCGCCTTTAGGCAGTTTGGTTGCGTAGATATCGAAAAAATACGCGAAATCAAAAAAAAAATCGCGTCAAACGGACACCCGAGGCCCGAGTTATGGCCGTTTGAAGTTTACCAATCTCAAGGCCACCTTCCTTCTTTAAGGTGCTGAATTTTCAAATGGCCGTAACTCTCGGCTCGAACGTCCGTTTGACGCAATTTTTTTTTTGAATCTACGTATTTTTTCGAGATCTATTAGGAAAACCCATCCGCATTACTTGGAATCCCTTTTTTTCTTCCGAAACGCGTTTCGACTCGTATAAGAAACGGTAAAAGGCGTTTTTCGGAAAAACGGCACGCGCAAACCGCCTTTAGGCAGTTTGGTTGCGTAGATATCGAAAAAATACGCGAAATCAAAAAAAAAATCGCGTCAAACGGACACCCGAGGCCCGAGTTATGGCCGTTTGAAGTTTACCAATCTCAAGGCCACCTTCCTTCTTTAAGGTGCTGAATTTTCAAATGGCCGTAACTCTCGGCTCGAACGTCCGTTTGACGCAATTTTTTTTTTGAATCTACGTATTTTTTCGAGATCTATTAGGAAAACCCATCCGCATTACTTGGAATCCATTTTTTTCTTCCGAAACGCGTTTCGACTCGTATAAGAAACGGTAAAAGGCGTTTTTCGGAAAAACGGCACGCGCAAACCGCCTTTAGGCAGTTTGGTTGCGTAGATATCGAAAAAATACGCGAAATCAAAAAAAAAATCGCGTCAAACGGACACCCGAGGCCCGAGTTATGGCCGTTTGAAGTTTACCAATCTCAAGGCCACCTTCCTTCTTTAAGGTGCTGAATTTTCAAATGGCCGTAACTCTCGGCTCGAACGTCCGTTTGACGCAATTTTTTTTTTGAATCTACGTATTTTTTCGAGATCTATTAGGAAAACCCATCCGCATTACTTGGAATCCCTTTTTTTCTTCCGAAACGCGTTTCGACTCGTATAAGAAACGGTAAAAGGCGTTTTTCGGAAAAACGGCACGCGCAAACCGCCTTTAGGCAGTTTGGTTGCGTAGATATCGAAAAAATACGCGAAATCAAAAAAAAAATCGCGTCAAACGGACACCCGAGGCCCGAGTTATGGCCGTTTGAAGTTTACCAATCTCAAGGCCACCTTCCTTCTTTAAGGTGCTGAATTTTCAAATGGCCGTAACTCTCGGCTCGAACGTCCGTTTGACGCAATTTTTTTTTTGAATCTACGTATTTTTTCGAGATCTATTAGGAAAACCCATCCGCATTACTTGGAATCCATTTTTTTCTTCCGAAACGCGTTTCGACTCGTATAAGAAACGGTAAAAGGCGTTTTTCGGAAAAACGGCACGCGCAAACCGCCTTTAGGCAGTTTGGTTGCGTAGATATCGAAAAAATACGCGAAATCAAAAAAAAAATCGCGTCAAACGGACACCCGAGGCCCGAGTTATGGCCGTTTGAAGTTTACCAATCTCAAGGCCACCTTCCTTCTTTAAGGTGCTGAATTTTCAAATGGCCGTAACTCTCGGCTCGAACGTCCGTTTGACGCAATTTTTTTTTTGAATCTACGTATTTTTTCGAGATCTATTAGGAAAACCCATCCGCATTACTTGGAATCCATTTTTTTCTTCCGAAACGCGTTTCGACTCGTATAAGAAACGGTAAAAGGCGTTTTTCGGAAAAACGGCACGCGCAAACCGCCTTTAGGCAGTTTGGTTGCGTAGATATCGAAAAAATACGCGAAATCAAAAAAAAAATCGCGTCAAACGGACACCCGAGGCCCGAGTTATGGCCGTTTGAAGTTTACCAATCTCAAGGCCACCTTCCTTCTTTAAGGTGCTGAATTTTCAAATGGCCGTAACTCTCGGCTCGAACGTCCGTTTGACGCAATTTTTTTTTTGAATCTACGTATTTTTTCGAGATCTATTAGGAAAACCCATCCGCATTACTTGGAATCCCTTTTTTTCTTCCGAAACGCGTTTCGACTCGTATAAGAAACGGTAAAAGGCGTTTTTCGGAAAAACGGCACGCGCAAACCGCCTTTAGGCAGTTTGGTTGCGTAGATATCGAAAAAATACGCGAAATCAAAAAAAAAATCGCGTCAAACGGACACCCGAGGCCCGAGTTATGGCCGTTTGAAGTTTACCAATCTCAAGGCCACCTTCCTTCTTTAAGGTGCTGAATTTTCAAATGGCCGTAACTCTCGGCTCGAACGTCCGTTTGACGCAATTTTTTTTTTGAATCTACGTATTTTTTCGAGATCTATTAGGAAAACCCATCCGCATTACTTGGAATCCATTTTTTTCTTCCGAAACGCGTTTCGACTCGTATAAGAAACGGTAAAAGGCGTTTTTCGGAAAAACGGCACGCGCAAACCGCCTTTAGGCAGTTTGGTTGCGTAGATATCGAAAAAATACGCGAAATCAAAAAAAAAATCGCGTCAAACGGACACCCGAGGCCCGAGTTATGGCCGTTTGAAGTTTACCAATCTCAAGGCCACCTTCCTTCTTTAAGGTGCTGAATTTTCAAATGGCCGTAACTCTCGGCTCGAACGTCCGTTTGACGCAATTTTTTTTTTGAATCTACGTATTTTTTCGAGATCTATTAGGAAAACCCATCCGCATTACTTGGAATCCCTTTTTTTCTTCCGAAACGCGTTTCGACTCGTATAAGAAACGGTAAAAGGCGTTTTTCGGAAAAACGGCACGCGCAAACCGCCTTTAGGCAGTTTGGTTGCGTAGATATCGAAAAAATACGCGAAATCAAAAAAAAAATCGCGTCAAACGGACACCCGAGGCCCGAGTTATGGCCGTTTGAAGTTTACCAATCTCAAGGCCACCTTCCTTCTTTAAGGTGCTGAATTTTCAAATGGCCGTAACTCTCGGCTCGAACGTCCGTTTGACGCAATTTTTTTTTTGAATCTACGTATTTTTTCGAGATCTATTAGGAAAACCCATCCGCATTACTTGGAATCCATTTTTTTCTTCCGAAACGCGTTTCGACTCGTATAAGAAACGGTAAAAGGCGTTTTTCGGAAAAACGGCACGCGCAAACCGCCTTTAGGCAGTTTGGTTGCGTAGATATCGAAAAAATACGCGAAATCAAAAAAAAAATCGCGTCAAACGGACACCCGAGGCCCGAGTTATGGCCGTTTGAAGTTTACCAATCTCAAGGCCACCTTCCTTCTTTAAGGTGCTGAATTTTCAAATGGCCGTAACTCTCGGCTCGAACGTCCGTTTGACGCAATTTTTTTTTTGAATCTACGTATTTTTTCGAGATCTATTAGGAAAACCCATCCGCATTACTTGGAATCCCTTTTTTTCTTCCGAAACGCGTTTCGACTCGTATAAGAAACGGTAAAAGGCGTTTTTCGGAAAAACGGCACGCGCAAACCGCCTTTAGGCAGTTTGGTTGCGTAGATATCGAAAAAATACGCGAAATCAAAAAAAAAATCGCGTCAAACGGACACCCGAGGCCCGAGTTATGGCCGTTTGAAGTTTACCAATCTCAAGGCCACCTTCCTTCTTTAAGGTGCTGAATTTTCAAATGGCCGTAACTCTCGGCTCGAACGTCCGTTTGACGCAATTTTTTTTTTGAATCTACGTATTTTTTCGAGATCTATTAGGAAAACCCATCCGCATTACTTGGAATCCATTTTTTTCTTCCGAAACGCGTTTCGACTCGTATAAGAAACGGTAAAAGGCGTTTTTCGGAAAAACGGCACGCGCAAACCGCCTTTAGGCAGTTTGGTTGCGTAGATATCGAAAAAATACGCGAAATCAAAAAAAAAATCGCGTCAAACGGACACCCGAGGCCCGAGTTATGGCCGTTTGAAGTTTACCAATCTCAAGGCCACCTTCCTTCTTTAAGGTGCTGAATTTTCAAATGGCCGTAACTCTCGGCTCGAACGTCCGTTTGACGCAATTTTTTTTTTGAATCTACGTATTTTTTCGAGATCTATTAGGAAAACCCATCCGCATTACTTGGAATCCATTTTTTTCTTCCGAAACGCGTTTCGACTCGTATAAGAAACGGTAAAAGGCGTTTTTCGGAAAAACGGCACGCGCAAACCGCCTTTAGGCAGTTTGGTTGCGTAGATATCGAAAAAATACGCGAAATCAAAAAAAAAATCGCGTCAAACGGACACCCGAGGCCCGAGTTATGGCCGTTTGAAGTTTACCAATCTCAAGGCCACCTTCCTTCTTTAAGGTGCTGAATTTTCAAATGGCCGTAACTCTCGGCTCGAACGTCCGTTTGACGCAATTTTTTTTTTGAATCTACGTATTTTTTCGAGATCTATTAGGAAAACCCATCCGCATTACTTGGAATCCCTTTTTTTCTTCCGAAACGCGTTTCGACTCGTATAAGAAACGGTAAAAGGCGTTTTTCGGAAAAACGGCACGCGCAAACCGCCTTTAGGCAGTTTGGTTGCGTAGATATCGAAAAAATACGCGAAATCAAAAAAAAAATCGCGTCAAACGGACACCCGAGGCCCGAGTTATGGCCGTTTGAAGTTTACCAATCTCAAGGCCACCTTCCTTCTTTAAGGTGCTGAATTTTCAAATGGCCGTAACTCTCGGCTCGAACGTCCGTTTGACGCAATTTTTTTTTTGAATCTACGTATTTTTTCGAGATCTATTAGGAAAACCCATCCGCATTACTTGGAATCCATTTTTTTCTTCCGAAACGCGTTTCGACTCGTATAAGAAACGGTAAAAGGCGTTTTTCGGAAAAACGGCACGCGCAAACCGCCTTTAGGCAGTTTGGTTGCGTAGATATCGAAAAAATACGCGAAATCAAAAAAAAAATCGCGTCAAACGGACACCCGAGGCCCGAGTTATGGCCGTTTGAAGTTTACCAATCTCAAGGCCACCTTCCTTCTTTAAGGTGCTGAATTTTCAAATGGCCGTAACTCTCGGCTCGAACGTCCGTTTGACGCAATTTTTTTTTTGAATCTACGTATTTTTTCGAGATCTATTAGGAAAACCCATCCGCATTACTTGGAATCCATTTTTTTCTTCCGAAACGCGTTTCGACTCGTATAAGAAACGGTAAAAGGCGTTTTTCGGAAAAACGGCACGCGCAAACCGCCTTTAGGCAGTTTGGTTGCGTAGATATCGAAAAAATACGCGAAATCAAAAAAAAAATCGCGTCAAACGGACACCCGAGGCCCGAGTTATGGCCGTTTGAAGTTTACCAATCTCAAGGCCACCTTCCTTCTTTAAGGTGCTGAATTTTCAAATGGCCGTAACTCTCGGCTCGAACGTCCGTTTGACGCAATTTTTTTTTTGAATCTACGTATTTTTTCGAGATCTATTAGGAAAACCCATCCGCATTACTTGGAATCCCTTTTTTTCTTCCGAAACGCGTTTCGACTCGTATAAGAAACGGTAAAAGGCGTTTTTCGGAAAAACGGCACGCGCAAACCGCCTTTAGGCAGTTTGGTTGCGTAGATATCGAAAAAATACGCGAAATCAAAAAAAAAATCGCGTCAAACGGACACCCGAGGCCCGAGTTATGGCCGTTTGAAGTTTACCAATCTCAAGGCCACCTTCCTTCTTTAAGGTGCTGAATTTTCAAATGGCCGTAACTCTCGGCTCGAACGTCCGTTTGACGCAATTTTTTTTTTGAATCTACGTATTTTTTCGAGATCTATTAGGAAAACCCATCCGCATTACTTGGAATCCATTTTTTTCTTCCGAAACGCGTTTCGACTCGTATAAGAAACGGTAAAAGGCGTTTTTCGGAAAAACGGCACGCGCAAACCGCCTTTAGGCAGTTTGGTTGCGTAGATATCGAAAAAATACGCGAAATCAAAAAAAAAATCGCGTCAAACGGACACCCGAGGCCCGAGTTATGGCCGTTTGAAGTTTACCAATCTCAAGGCCACCTTCCTTCTTTAAGGTGCTGAATTTTCAAATGGCCGTAACTCTCGGCTCGAACGTCCGTTTGACGCAATTTTTTTTTTGAATCTACGTATTTTTTCGAGATCTATTAGGAAAACCCATCCGCATTACTTGGAATCCCTTTTTTTCTTCCGAAACGCGTTTCGACTCGTATAAGAAACGGTAAAAGGCGTTTTTCGGAAAAACGGCACGCGCAAACCGCCTTTAGGCAGTTTGGTTGCGTAGATATCGAAAAAATACGCGAAATCAAAAAAAAAATCGCGTCAAACGGACACCCGAGGCCCGAGTTATGGCCGTTTGAAGTTTACCAATCTCAAGGCCACCTTCCTTCTTTAAGGTGCTGAATTTTCAAATGGCCGTAACTCTCGGCTCGAACGTCCGTTTGACGCAATTTTTTTTTTGAATCTACGTATTTTTTCGAGATCTATTAGGAAAACCCATCCGCATTACTTGGAATCCATTTTTTTCTTCCGAAACGCGTTTCGACTCGTATAAGAAACGGTAAAAGGCGTTTTTCGGAAAAACGGCACGCGCAAACCGCCTTTAGGCAGTTTGGTTGCGTAGATATCGAAAAAATACGCGAAATCAAAAAAAAAATCGCGTCAAACGGACACCCGAGGCCCGAGTTATGGCCGTTTGAAGTTTACCAATCTCAAGGCCACCTTCCTTCTTTAAGGTGCTGAATTTTCAAATGGCCGTAACTCTCGGCTCGAACGTCCGTTTGACGCAATTTTTTTTTTGAATCTACGTATTTTTTCGAGATCTATTAGGAAAACCCATCCGCATTACTTGGAATCCCTTTTTTTCTTCCGAAACGCGTTTCGACTCGTATAAGAAACGGTAAAAGGCGTTTTTCGGAAAAACGGCACGCGCAAACCGCCTTTAGGCAGTTTGGTTGCGTAGATATCGAAAAAATACGCGAAATCAAAAAAAAAATCGCGTCAAACGGACACCCGAGGCCCGAGTTATGGCCGTTTGAAGTTTACCAATCTCAAGGCCACCTTCCTTCTTTAAGGTGCTGAATTTTCAAATGGCCGTAACTCTCGGCTCGAACGTCCGTTTGACGCAATTTTTTGTTTGAATCTACGTATTTTTTCGAGATCTATTAGGAAAACCCATCCGCATTACTTGGAATCCATTTTTTCTTCCGAAACGCGTTTCGACTCGTATAAGAAACGGTAAAAGGCGTTTTTCGGAAAAACGGCACGCGCAAACCGCCTTTAGGCAGTTTGGTTGCGTAGATATCGAAAAAATACGCGAAATCAAAAAAAAAATCGCGTCAAACGGACACCCGAGGCCCGAGTTATGGCCGTTTGAAGTTTACCAATCTCAAGGCCACCTTCCTTCTTTAAGGTGCTGAATTTTCAAATGGCCGTAACTCTCGGCTCGAACGTCCGTTTGACGCAATTTTTTTTTTGAATCTACGTATTTTTTCGAGATCTATTAGGAAAACCCATCCGCATTACTTGGAATCCCTTTTTTTCTTCCGAAACGCGTTTCGACTCGTATAAGAAACGGTAAAAGGCGTTTTTCGGAAAAACGGCACGCGCAAACCGCCTTTAGGCAGTTTGGTTGCGTAGATATCGAAAAAATACGCGAAATCAAAAAAAAAATCGCGTCAAACGGACACCCGAGGCCCGAGTTATGGCCGTTTGAAGTTTACCAATCTCAAGGCCACCTTCCTTCTTTAAGGTGCTGAATTTTCAAATGGCCGTAACTCTCGGCTCGAACGTCCGTTTGACGCAATTTTTTTTTTGAATCTACGTATTTTTTCGAGATCTATTAGGAAAACCCATCCGCATTACTTGGAATCCCTTTTTTCTTCCGAAACGCGTTTCGACTCGTATAAGAAACGGTAAAAGGCGTTTTTCGGAAAAACGGCACGCGCAAACCGCCTTTAGGCAGTTTGGTTGCGTAGATATCGAAAAAATACGCGAAATCAAAAAAAAAATCGCGTCAAACGGACACCCGAGGCCCGAGTTATGGCCGTTTGAAGTTTACCAATCTCAAGGCCACCTTCCTTCTTTAAGGTGCTGAATTTTCAAATGGCCGTAACTCTCGGCTCGAACGTCCGTTTGACGCAATTTTTTTTTTGAATCTACGTATTTTTTCGAGATCTATTAGGAAAACCCATCCGCATTACTTGGAATCCCTTTTTTTCTTCCGAAACGCGTTTCGACTCGTATAAGAAACGGTAAAAGGCGTTTTTCGGAAAAACGGCACGCGCAAACCGCCTTTAGGCAGTTTGGTTGCGTAGATATCGAAAAAATACGCGAAATCAAAAAAAAAATCGCGTCAAACGGACACCCGAGGCCCGAGTTATGGCCGTTTGAAGTTTACCAATCTCAAGGCCACCTTCCTTCTTTAAGGTGCTGAATTTTCAAATGGCCGTAACTCTCGGCTCGAACGTCCGTTTGACGCAATTTTTTTTTTGAATCTACGTATTTTTTCGAGATCTATTAGGAAAACCCATCCGCATTACTTGGAATCGCTTTTTTCTTCCGAAACGCGTTTCGACTCGTATAAGAAACGGTAAAAGGCGTTTTTCGGAAAAACGGCACGCGCAAACCGCCTTTAGGCAGTTTGGTTGCGTAGATATCGAAAAAATACGCGAAATCAAAAAAAAAATCGCGTCAAACGGACACCCGAGGCCCGAGTTATGGCCGTTTGAAGTTTACCAATCTCAAGGCCACCTTCCTTCTTTAAGGTGCTGAATTTTCAAATGGCCGTAACTCTCGGCTCGAACGTCCGTTTGACGCAATTTTTTTTTTGAATCTACGTATTTTTTCGAGATCTATTAGGAAAACCCATCCGCATTACTTGGAATCCCTTTTTTCTTCCGAAACGCGTTTCGACTCGTATAAGAAACGGTAAAAGGCGTTTTTCGGAAAAACGGCACGCGCAAACCGCCTTTAGGCAGTTTGGTTGCGTAGATATCGAAAAAATACGCGAAATCAAAAAAAAAATCGCGTCAAACGGACACCCGAGGCCCGAGTTATGGCCGTTTGAAGTTTACCAATCTCAAGGCCACCTTCCTTCTTTAAGGTGCTGAATTTTCAAATGGCCGTAACTCTCGGCTCGAACGTCCGTTTGACGCAATTTTTTTTTTGAATCTACGTATTTTTTCGAGATCTATTAGGAAAACCCATCCGCATTACTTGGAATCCCTTTTTTTCTTCCGAAACGCGTTTCGACTCGTATAAGAAACGGTAAAAGGCGTTTTTCGGAAAAACGGCACGCGCAAACCGCCTTTAGGCAGTTTGGTTGCGTAGATATCGAAAAAATACGCGAAATCAAAAAAAAAATCGCGTCAAACGGACACCCGAGGCCCGAGTTATGGCCGTTTGAAGTTTACCAATCTCAAGGCCACCTTCCTTCTTTAAGGTGCTGAATTTTCAAATGGCCGTAACTCTCGGCTCGAACGTCCGTTTGACGCAATTTTTTTTTTGAATCTACGTATTTTTCGAGATCTATTAGGAAAACCCATCCGCATTACTTGGAATCGCTTTTTTCTTCCGAAACGCGTTTCGACTCGTATAAGAAACGGTAAAAGGCGTTTTTCGGAAAAACGGCACGCGCAAACCGCCTTTAGGCAGTTTGGTTGCGTAGATATCGAAAAAATACGCGAAATCAAAAAAAAAATCGCGTCAAACGGACACCCGAGGCCCGAGTTATGGCCGTTTGAAGTTTACCAATCTCAAGGCCACCTTCCTTCTTTAAGGTGCTGAATTTTCAAATGGCCGTAACTCTCGGCTCGAACGTCCGTTTGACGCAATTTTTTTTTTGAATCTACGTATTTTTTCGAGATCTATTAGGAAAACCCATCCGCATTACTTGGAATCCCTTTTTTCTTCCGAAACGCGTTTAGACTCGTATAAGAAACGGTAAAAGGCGTTTTTCGGAAAAACGGCACGCGCAAACCGCCTTTAGGCAGTTTGGTTGCGTAGATATCGAAAAAATACGCGAGATCAAAAAAAAAATCGCGTCAAACGGACACCCGAGGCCCGAGTTATGGCCGTTTGAAGTTTACCAATCTCAAGGCCACCTTCCTTCTTTAAGGTGCTGAATTTTCAAATGGCCGTAACTCTCGGCTCGAACGTCCGTTTGACGCAATTTTTTGTTTGAATCTACGTATTTTTTCGAGATCTATTAGGAAAACCCATCCGCATTACTTGGAATCCCTTTTTTCTTCCGAAACGCGTTTCGACTCGTATAAGAAACGGTAAAAGGCGTTTTTCGGAAAAACGGCACGCGCAAACCGCCTTTAGGCAGTTTGGTTGCGTAGATATCGAAAAAATACGCGAAATCAAAAAAAAAATCGCGTCAAACGGACACCCGAGGCCCGAGTTATGGCCGTTTGAAGTTTACCAATCTCAAGGCCACCTTCCTTCTTTAAGGTGCTGAATTTTCAAATGGCCGTAACTCTCGGCTCGAACGTCCGTTTGACGCAATTTTTTTTTTGAATCTACGTATTTTTTCGAGATCTATTAGGAAAACCCATCCGCATTACTTGGAATCGCTTTTTTCTTCCGAAACGCGTTTCGACTCGTATAAGAAACGGTAAAAGGCGTTTTTCGGAAAAACGGCACGCGCAAACCGCCTTTAGGCAGTTTGGTTGCGTAGATATCGAAAAAATACGCGAAATCAAAAAAAAAATCGCGTCAAACGGACACCCGAGGCCCGAGTTATGGCCGTTTGAAGTTTACCAATCTCAAGGCCACCTTCCTTCTTTAAGGTGCTGAATTTTCAAATGGCCGTAACTCTCGGCTCGAACGTCCGTTTGACGCAATTTTTTTTTTGAATCTACGTATTTTTTCGAGATCTATTAGGAAAACCCATCCGCATTACTTGGAATCCCTTTTTTTCTTCCGAAACGCGTTTCGACTCGTATAAGAAACGGTAAAAGGCGTTTTTCGGAAAAACGGCACGCGCAAACCGCCTTTAGGCAGTTTGGTTGCGTAGATATCGAAAAAATACGCGAAATCAAAAAAAAAATCGCGTCAAACGGACACCCGAGGCCCGAGTTATGGCCGTTTGAAGTTTACCAATCTCAAGGCCACCTTCCTTCTTTAAGGTGCTGAATTTTCAAATGGCCGTAACTCTCGGCTCGAACGTCCGTTTGACGCAATTTTTTTTTTGAATCTACGTATTTTTTCGAGATCTATTAGGAAAACCCATCCGCATTACTTGGAATCCCTTTTTTTCTTCCGAAACGCGTTTCGACTCGTATAAGAAACGGTAAAAGGCGTTTTTCGGAAAAACGGCACGCGCAAACCGCCTTTAGGCAGTTTGGTTGCGTAGATATCGAAAAAATACGCGAAATCAAAAAAAAAATCGCGTCAAACGGACACCCGAGGCCCGAGTTATGGCCGTTTGAAGTTTACCAATCTCAAGGCCACCTTCCTTCTTTAAGGTGCTGAATTTTCAAATGGCCGTAACTCTCGGCTCGAACGTCCGTTTGACGCAATTTTTTTTTTGAATCTACGTATTTTTTCGAGATCTATTAGGAAAACCCATCCGCATTACTTGGAATCCCTTTTTTTCTTCCGAAACGCGTTTCGACTCGTATAAGAAACGGTAAAAGGCGTTTTTCGGAAAAACGGCACGCGCAAACCGCCTTTAGGCAGTTTGGTTGCGTAGATATCGAAAAAATACGCGAAATCAAAAAAAAAATCGCGTCAAACGGACACCCGAGGCCCGAGTTATGGCCGTTTGAAGTTTACCAATCTCAAGGCCACCTTCCTTCTTTAAGGTGCTGAATTTTCAAATGGCCGTAACTCTCGGCTCGAACGTCCGTTTGACGCAATTTTTTTTTTGAATCTACGTATTTTTTCGAGATCTATTAGGAAAACCCATCCGCATTACTTGGAATCCCTTTTTTTCTTCCGAAACGCGTTTCGACTCGTATAAGAAACGGTAAAAGGCGTTTTTCGGAAAAACGGCACGCGCAAACCGCCTTTAGGCAGTTTGGTTGCGTAGATATCGAAAAAATACGCGAAATCAAAAAAAAAATCGCGTCAAACGGACACCCGAGGCCCGAGTTATGGCCGTTTGAAGTTTACCAATCTCAAGGCCACCTTCCTTCTTTAAGGTGCTGAATTTTCAAATGGCCGTAACTCTCGGCTCGAACGTCCGTTTGACGCAATTTTTTTTTTGAATCTACGTATTTTTTCGAGATCTATTAGGAAAACCCATCCGCATTACTTGGAATCCCTTTTTTTCTTCCGAAACGCGTTTCGACTCGTATAAGAAACGGTAAAAGGCGTTTTTCGGAAAAACGGCACGCGCAAACCGCCTTTAGGCAGTTTGGTTGCGTAGATATCGAAAAAATACGCGAAATCAAAAAAAAAATCGCGTCAAACGGACACCCGAGGCCCGAGTTATGGCCGTTTGAAGTTTACCAATCTCAAGGCCACCTTCCTTCTTTAAGGTGCTGAATTTTCAAATGGCCGTAACTCTCGGCTCGAACGTCCGTTTGACGCAATTTTTTTTTTGAATCTACGTATTTTTTCGAGATCTATTAGGAAAACCCATCCGCATTACTTGGAATCCCTTTTTTTCTTCCGAAACGCGTTTCGACTCGTATAAGAAACGGTAAAAGGCGTTTTTCGGAAAAACGGCACGCGCAAACCGCCTTTAGGCAGTTTGGTTGCGTAGATATCGAAAAAATACGCGAAATCAAAAAAAAAATCGCGTCAAACGGACACCCGAGGCCCGAGTTATGGCCGTTTGAAGTTTACCAATCTCAAGGCCACCTTCCTTCTTTAAGGTGCTGAATTTTCAAATGGCCGTAACTCTCGGCTCGAACGTCCGTTTGACGCAATTTTTTTTTTGAATCTACGTATTTTTTCGAGATCTATTAGGAAAACCCATCCGCATTACTTGGAATCCCTTTTTTTCTTCCGAAACGCGTTTCGACTCGTATAAGAAACGGTAAAAGGCGTTTTTCGGAAAAACGGCACGCGCAAACCGCCTTTAGGCAGTTTGGTTGCGTAGATATCGAAAAAATACGCGAAATCAAAAAAAAAATCGCGTCAAACGGACACCCGAGGCCCGAGTTATGGCCGTTTGAAGTTTACCAATCTCAAGGCCACCTTCCTTCTTTAAGGTGCTGAATTTTCAAATGGCCGTAACTCTCGGCTCGAACGTCCGTTTGACGCAATTTTTTTTTTGAATCTACGTATTTTTTCGAGATCTATTAGGAAAACCCATCCGCATTACTTGGAATCCCTTTTTTTCTTCCGAAACGCGTTTCGACTCGTATAAGAAACGGTAAAAGGCGTTTTTCGGAAAAACGGCACGCGCAAACCGCCTTTAGGCAGTTTGGTTGCGTAGATATCGAAAAAATACGCGAAATCAAAAAAAAAATCGCGTCAAACGGACACCCGAGGCCCGAGTTATGGCCGTTTGAAGTTTACCAATCTCAAGGCCACCTTCCTTCTTTAAGGTGCTGAATTTTCAAATGGCCGTAACTCTCGGCTCGAACGTCCGTTTGACGCAATTTTTTTTTTGAATCTACGTATTTTTTCGAGATCTATTAGGAAAACCCATCCGCATTACTTGGAATCCCTTTTTTTCTTCCGAAACGCGTTTCGACTCGTATAAGAAACGGTAAAAGGCGTTTTTCGGAAAAACGGCACGCGCAAACCGCCTTTAGGCAGTTTGGTTGCGTAGATATCGAAAAAATACGCGAAATCAAAAAAAAAATCGCGTCAAACGGACACCCGAGGCCCGAGTTATGGCCGTTTGAAGTTTACCAATCTCAAGGCCACCTTCCTTCTTTAAGGTGCTGAATTTTCAAATGGCCGTAACTCTCGGCTCGAACGTCCGTTTGACGCAATTTTTTTTTTGAATCTACGTATTTTTTCGAGATCTATTAGGAAAACCCATCCGCATTACTTGGAATCCATTTTTTCTTCCGAAACGCGTTTCGACTCGTATAAGAAACGGTAAAAGGCGTTTTTCGGAAAAACGGCACGCGCAAACCGCCTTTAGGCAGTTTGGTTGCGTAGATATCGAAAAAATACGCGAAATCAAAAAAAAAATCGCGTCAAACGGACACCCGAGGCCCGAGTTATGGCCGTTTGAAGTTTACCAATCTCAAGGCCACCTTCCTTCTTTAAGGTGCTGAATTTTCAAATGGCCGTAACTCTCGGCTCGAACGTCCGTTTGACGCAATTTTTTTTTTGAATCTACGTATTTTTTCGAGATCTATTAGGAAAACCCATCCGCATTACTTGGAATCCCTTTTTTTCTTCCGAAACGCGTTTCGACTCGTATAAGAAACGGTAAAAGGCGTTTTTCGGAAAAACGGCACGCGCAAACCGCCTTTAGGCAGTTTGGTTGCGTAGATATCGAAAAAATACGCGAAATCAAAAAAAAAATCGCGTCAAACGGACACCCGAGGCCCGAGTTATGGCCGTTTGAAGTTTACCAATCTCAAGGCCACCTTCCTTCTTTAAGGTGCTGAATTTTCAAATGGCCGTAACTCTCGGCTCGAACGTCCGTTTGACGCAATTTTTTTTTTGAATCTACGTATTTTTTCGAGATCTATTAGGAAAACCCATCCGCATTACTTGGAATCCCTTTTTTTCTTCCGAAACGCGTTTCGACTCGTATAAGAAACGGTAAAAGGCGTTTTTCGGAAAAACGGCACGCGCAAACCGCCTTTAGGCAGTTTGGTTGCGTAGATATCGAAAAAATACGCGAAATCAAAAAAAAAATCGCGTCAAACGGACACCCGAGGCCCGAGTTATGGCCGTTTGAAGTTTACCAATCTCAAGGCCACCTTCCTTCTTTAAGGTGCTGAATTTTCAAATGGCCGTAACTCTCGGCTCGAACGTCCGTTTGACGCAATTTTTTTTTTGAATCTACGTATTTTTTCGAGATCTATTAGGAAAACCCATCCGCATTACTTGGAATCCCTTTTTTTCTTCCGAAACGCGTTTCGACTCGTATAAGAAACGGTAAAAGGCGTTTTTCGGAAAAACGGCACGCGCAAACCGCCTTTAGGCAGTTTGGTTGCGTAGATATCGAAAAAATACGCGAAATCAAAAAAAAAATCGCGTCAAACGGACACCCGAGGCCCGAGTTATGGCCGTTTGAAGTTTACCAATCTCAAGGCCACCTTCCTTCTTTAAGGTGCTGAATTTTCAAATGGCCGTAACTCTCGGCTCGAACGTCCGTTTGACGCAATTTTTTTTTTGAATCTACGTATTTTTTCGAGATCTATTAGGAAAACCCATCCGCATTACTTGGAATCCCTTTTTTTCTTCCGAAACGCGTTTCGACTCGTATAAGAAACGGTAAAAGGCGTTTTTCGGAAAAACGGCACGCGCAAACCGCCTTTAGGCAGTTTGGTTGCGTAGATATCGAAAAAATACGCGAAATCAAAAAAAAAATCGCGTCAAACGGACACCCGAGGCCCGAGTTATGGCCGTTTGAAGTTTACCAATCTCAAGGCCACCTTCCTTCTTTAAGGTGCTGAATTTTCAAATGGCCGTAACTCTCGGCTCGAACGTCCGTTTGACGCAATTTTTTTTTTGAATCTACGTATTTTTTCGAGATCTATTAGGAAAACCCATCCGCATTACTTGGAATCCCTTTTTTTCTTCCGAAACGCGTTTCGACTCGTATAAGAAACGGTAAAAGGCGTTTTTCGGAAAAACGGCACGCGCAAACCGCCTTTAGGCAGTTTGGTTGCGTAGATATCGAAAAAATACGCGAAATCAAAAAAAAAATCGCGTCAAACGGACACCCGAGGCCCGAGTTATGGCCGTTTGAAGTTTACCAATCTCAAGGCCACCTTCCTTCTTTAAGGTGCTGAATTTTCAAATGGCCGTAACTCTCGGCTCGAACGTCCGTTTGACGCAATTTTTTTTTTGAATCTACGTATTTTTTCGAGATCTATTAGGAAAACCCATCCGCATTACTTGGAATCCCTTTTTTTCTTCCGAAACGCGTTTCGACTCGTATAAGAAACGGTAAAAGGCGTTTTTCGGAAAAACGGCACGCGCAAACCGCCTTTAGGCAGTTTGGTTGCGTAGATATCGAAAAAATACGCGAAATCAAAAAAAAAATCGCGTCAAACGGACACCCGAGGCCCGAGTTATGGCCGTTTGAAGTTTACCAATCTCAAGGCCACCTTCCTTCTTTAAGGTGCTGAATTTTCAAATGGCCGTAACTCTCGGCTCGAACGTCCGTTTGACGCAATTTTTTTTTTGAATCTACGTATTTTTTCGAGATCTATTAGGAAAACCCATCCGCATTACTTGGAATCCCTTTTTTTCTTCCGAAACGCGTTTCGACTCGTATAAGAAACGGTAAAAGGCGTTTTTCGGAAAAACGGCACGCGCAAACCGCCTTTAGGCAGTTTGGTTGCGTAGATATCGAAAAAATACGCGAAATCAAAAAAAAAATCGCGTCAAACGGACACCCGAGGCCCGAGTTATGGCCGTTTGAAGTTTACCAATCTCAAGGCCACCTTCCTTCTTTAAGGTGCTGAATTTTCAAATGGCCGTAACTCTCGGCTCGAACGTCCGTTTGACGCAATTTTTTTTTTGAATCTACGTATTTTTTCGAGATCTATTAGGAAAACCCATCCGCATTACTTGGAATCCCTTTTTTTCTTCCGAAACGCGTTTCGACTCGTATAAGAAACGGTAAAAGGCGTTTTTCGGAAAAACGGCACGCGCAAACCGCCTTTAGGCAGTTTGGTTGCGTAGATATCGAAAAAATACGCGAAATCAAAAAAAAAATCGCGTCAAACGGACACCCGAGGCCCGAGTTATGGCCGTTTGAAGTTTACCAATCTCAAGGCCACCTTCCTTCTTTAAGGTGCTGAATTTTCAAATGGCCGTAACTCTCGGCTCGAACGTCCGTTTGACGCAATTTTTTTTTTGAATCTACGTATTTTTTCGAGATCTATTAGGAAAACCCATCCGCATTACTTGGAATCCCTTTTTTTCTTCCGAAACGCGTTTCGACTCGTATAAGAAACGGTAAAAGGCGTTTTTCGGAAAAACGGCACGCGCAAACCGCCTTTAGGCAGTTTGGTTGCGTAGATATCGAAAAAATACGCGAAATCAAAAAAAAAATCGCGTCAAACGGACACCCGAGGCCCGAGTTATGGCCGTTTGAAGTTTACCAATCTCAAGGCCACCTTCCTTCTTTAAGGTGCTGAATTTTCAAATGGCCGTAACTCTCGGCTCGAACGTCCGTTTGACGCAATTTTTTTTTTGAATCTACGTATTTTTTCGAGATCTATTAGGAAAACCCATCCGCATTACTTGGAATCCCTTTTTTTCTTCCGAAACGCGTTTCGACTCGTATAAGAAACGGTAAAAGGCGTTTTTCGGAAAAACGGCACGCGCAAACCGCCTTTAGGCAGTTTGGTTGCGTAGATATCGAAAAAATACGCGAAATCAAAAAAAAAATCGCGTCAAACGGACACCCGAGGCCCGAGTTATGGCCGTTTGAAGTTTACCAATCTCAAGGCCACCTTCCTTCTTTAAGGTGCTGAATTTTCAAATGGCCGTAACTCTCGGCTCGAACGTCCGTTTGACGCAATTTTTTTTTTGAATCTACGTATTTTTTCGAGATCTATTAGGAAAACCCATCCGCATTACTTGGAATCCCTTTTTTTCTTCCGAAACGCGTTTCGACTCGTATAAGAAACGGTAAAAGGCGTTTTTCGGAAAAACGGCACGCGCAAACCGCCTTTAGGCAGTTTGGTTGCGTAGATATCGAAAAAATACGCGAAATCAAAAAAAAAATCGCGTCAAACGGACACCCGAGGCCCGAGTTATGGCCGTTTGAAGTTTACCAATCTCAAGGCCACCTTCCTTCTTTAAGGTGCTGAATTTTCAAATGGCCGTAACTCTCGGCTCGAACGTCCGTTTGACGCAATTTTTTTTTTGAATCTACGTATTTTTTCGAGATCTATTAGGAAAACCCATCCGCATTACTTGGAATCCCTTTTTTTCTTCCGAAACGCGTTTCGACTCGTATAAGAAACGGTAAAAGGCGTTTTTCGGAAAAACGGCACGCGCAAACCGCCTTTAGGCAGTTTGGTTGCGTAGATATCGAAAAAATACGCGAAATCAAAAAAAAAATCGCGTCAAACGGACACCCGAGGCCCGAGTTATGGCCGTTTGAAGTTTACCAATCTCAAGGCCACCTTCCTTCTTTAAGGTGCTGAATTTTCAAATGGCCGTAACTCTCGGCTCGAACGTCCGTTTGACGCAATTTTTTTTTTGAATCTACGTATTTTTTCGAGATCTATTAGGAAAACCCATCCGCATTACTTGGAATCCCTTTTTTTCTTCCGAAACGCGTTTCGACTCGTATAAGAAACGGTAAAAGGCGTTTTTCGGAAAAACGGCACGCGCAAACCGCCTTTAGGCAGTTTGGTTGCGTAGATATCGAAAAAATACGCGAAATCAAAAAAAAAATCGCGTCAAACGGACACCCGAGGCCCGAGTTATGGCCGTTTGAAGTTTACCAATCTCAAGGCCACCTTCCTTCTTTAAGGTGCTGAATTTTCAAATGGCCGTAACTCTCGGCTCGAACGTCCGTTTGACGCAATTTTTTTTTTGAATCTACGTATTTTTTCGAGATCTATTAGGAAAACCCATCCGCATTACTTGGAATCCGCTTTTTTTCTTCCGAAACGCGTTTCGACTCGTATAAGAAACGGTAAAAGGCGTTTTTCGGAAAAACGGCACGCGCAAACCGCCTTTAGGCAGTTTGGTTGCGTAGATATCGAAAAAATACGCGAAATCAAAAAAAAAATCGCGTCAAACGGACACCCGAGGCCCGAGTTATGGCCGTTTGAAGTTTACCAATCTCAAGGCCACCTTCCTTCTTTAAGGTGCTGAATTTTCAAATGGCCGTAACTCTCGGCTCGAACGTCCGTTTGACGCAATTTTTTTTTTGAATCTACGTATTTTTTCGAGATCTATTAGGAAAACCCATCCGCATTACTTGGAATCCCTTTTTTTCTTCCGAAACGCGTTTCGACTCGTATAAGAAACGGTAAAAGGCGTTTTTCGGAAAAACGGCACGCGCAAACCGCCTTTAGGCAGTTTGGTTGCGTAGATATCGAAAAAATACGCGAAATCAAAAAAAAAATCGCGTCAAACGGACACCCGAGGCCCGAGTTATGGCCGTTTGAAGTTTACCAATCTCAAGGCCACCTTCCTTCTTTAAGGTGCTGAATTTTCAAATGGCCGTAACTCTCGGCTCGAACGTCCGTTTGACGCAATTTTTTTTTTGAATCTACGTATTTTTTCGAGATCTATTAGGAAAACCCATCCGCATTACTTGGAATCCCTTTTTTTCTTCCGAAACGCGTTTCGACTCGTATAAGAAACGGTAAAAGGCGTTTTTCGGAAAAACGGCACGCGCAAACCGCCTTTAGGCAGTTTGGTTGCGTAGATATCGAAAAAATACGCGAAATCAAAAAAAAAATCGCGTCAAACGGACACCCGAGGCCCGAGTTATGGCCGTTTGAAGTTTACCAATCTCAAGGCCACCTTCCTTCTTTAAGGTGCTGAATTTTCAAATGGCCGTAACTCTCGGCTCGAACGTCCGTTTGACGCAATTTTTTTTTTGAATCTACGTATTTTTTCGAGATCTATTAGGAAAACCCATCCGCATTACTTGGAATCCCTTTTTTTCTTCCGAAACGCGTTTCGACTCGTATAAGAAACGGTAAAAGGCGTTTTTCGGAAAAACGGCACGCGCAAACCGCCTTTAGGCAGTTTGGTTGCGTAGATATCGAAAAAATACGCGAAATCAAAAAAAAAATCGCGTCAAACGGACACCCGAGGCCCGAGTTATGGCCGTTTGAAGTTTACCAATCTCAAGGCCACCTTCCTTCTTTAAGGTGCTGAATTTTCAAATGGCCGTAACTCTCGGCTCGAACGTCCGTTTGACGCAATTTTTTTTTTGAATCTACGTATTTTTTCGAGATCTATTAGGAAAACCCATCCGCATTACTT
>JAWDCX010000146.1:0-30455 GCA_036553675.1 Solanum okadae | reverse complement strand
CCGAATTAATTGCGCATTTCGAGGCGAGAACCGATCCGAATCCGGCGCGCATTTCGAGGCGAGGACCGAATTAATCCGAATCCGGCGCGCATTCCGAGGACCGAATTAATCCGAATCCGGCGCGCATTCCGAGGACCGAATTAATCCGAATCCGGCGCGCATTCCGAGGACCGAATCCATCCGAATCCGGCGCGCATTCCGAGGTCCGAACCGATCCGAATCCGGCGCGCATTCCGAGGACCGAATTAATCCGAATCCGGCGCGCATTCCGAGGCGAGGACCGGGCCGAATCTTAGGATCGAACGCTACGCCTCTTTGATCGAACGCTACGCCTCTTACGTCCGAACGCTACGCCTCTAAGGTCCGAACGTTACGCCTCTTACGTCCGAACGTTACGCCTCTTAGGTCCGAACGCTACGCCTCTTTGATCGAACGTTACGCCTCTTACGTCCGAACGTTACGCCTCTTACGTCCGAACGCTACGCCTCTTACGTCCGAACGCTACGCCTCTTTGATCGAACGTTACGCCTCTTACGTCCGAACGTTACGCCTCTTAGGTCCGAACGCTACGCCTCTTAGGTCCGAACGCTACGCCTCTAGGGTCCGAACGTTACGCCTCTAGGGTCCGAACGCTACGCCTCTTACGTCCGAACGCTACGCCTCTTACGTCCGAACGCTACGCCTCTTAGGTTCTTTAAGAGTTCGAAAGTGTTTGGAAACCTCAAAACGGCCATAACTCGGGATTCGGACGTCCGTTTGATGCGATTTTTTTTTTGAATTCGCGTATTTTTTCGAGATCTAATTGAAAATCCATCCCCTTTTACTACTACTTCTTCGAGCCAAAAGTTACGGCTCTAATATTCAAAAAACTTCAAACGGCCATAACTAGGGCCTCGGGTGTCCGTTTCAGGCGATTTTTTTTTTGATTTCACGTATTTTTTCGATATCTACGCATCCAAACAGCCTAAAGGCGGTTTGCGCGTGCCGTTTTTCCCAAAAACGCGTTTTACCGATTTTCACAAGAGTCGAAACGCGTTTAGGAAGAAGAAAGGGAATCCGGGCAAAGCGAATGGGTTTTTCTAATAGATCTCGAAAAAATACGAAGATTCAAAAAAAAAATTGCGTCAAACGGACGTCCGAGCGCGAAGTTACGGCCGTTTGAAAATCCGGCGCGCATTCCGAGGACCGAATTAATCCGAATCCGGCGCGCATTCCGAGGACCGAATTAATCCGAATCCGGCGCGCATTCCGAGGACCGAATCACATCCGAATCCGGCGCGCATTTCGAGGCGAGGACCGGGCCGAATCTTAGGATCGAACGCTACGCCTCTTTGATCGAACGCTACGCCTCTTACGTCCGAACGCTACGCCTCTAAGGTCCGAACGTTACGCCTCTTACGTCCGAACGTTACGCCTCTTAGGTCCGAACGCTACGCCTCTTTGATCGAACGTTACGCCTCTTACGTCCGAACGTTACGCCTCTTACGTCCGAACGCTACGCCTCTTAGGTCCGAACGCTACGCCTCTTTGATCGAACGTTACGCCTCTTACGTCCGAACGCTACGCCTCTTTGATCGAACGTTACGCCTCTTACGTCCGAACGTTACGCCTCTTAGGTCCGAACGCTACGCCTCTTAGGTCCGAACGCTACGCCTCTAGGGTCCGAACGTTACGCCTCTAGGGTCCGAACGCTACGCCTCTTACGTCCGAACGCTACGCCTCCTACGTCCGAACGCTACGCCTCTTAGGTTCTTTAAGAGTTCGAAAGTGTTTGGAAACCTCAAAACGGCCATAACTCGGGATTCGGACGTCCGTTTGATGCGATTTTTTTTTTGAATTCGCGTATTTTTTCGAGATCTATTTGAAAATCCATCCCCTTTTACTACTACTTCTTCGAGCCAAAAGTTACGGCTCTAATATTCAAAAAACTTCAAACGGCCATAACTCGGGGCTCGGGTGTCCGTTTCAGGCGATTTTTTTTTTGATTTCACGTATTTTTTCGATATCTACGCAGCCAAACTGCCTAAAGGCGGTTTGCGCGTGCCGTTTTTCCCAAAAACGCGTTTTACCGATTCTAATACGAGTCGAAACGCGTTTAGGAAGAAGAAAGGGAATCCGGGCAAAGCGGATGGATTTTTCTAATAGATCTCGAAAAAATACGAAGATTCAAAAAAAAAATTGCGTCAAACGGACGTCCGAGCGCGAAGTTGCGGCCGTTTCCGAATCCGGCGCGCATTTCGAGGTCCGAATTGAAAATTCCGAATCCGGCGCGCATTTCGAGGACCGAAATAATCCGAATCCGGCGCGCATTCCGAGGACCGAATTAATCCGAATCCGGCGCGCATTCCTTGGACCGAATTAATTTGAATCCGAATCCGTCGCGCATTCCGAGGACCGAATTAATCCGAATCCGGCGCGCATTCCGAGGACCGAATTAATCCGAATCCGGCGCGCATTCCGAGGACCGAATTAATCCGATCCGAATTAATTGCGCATTTCGAGGCGAGAACCGATCCGAATCCGGCGCGCATTTCGAGGCGAGGACCGAATTAATCCGAATCCGGCGCGCATTCCGAGGACCGAATTAATCCGAATCCGGCGCGCATTCCGAGGACCGAATTAATCCGAATCCGGCGCGCATTCCGAGGACCGAATCCATCCGAATCCGGCGCGCATTCCGAGGTCCGAACCGATCCGAATCCGGCGCGCATTCCGAGGACCGAATTAATCCGAATCCGGCGCGCATTTCGAGGCGAGGACCGGGCCGAATCTTAGGATCGAACGCTACGCCTCTTTGATCGAACGCTACGCCTCTTACGTCCGAACGCTACGCCTCTAAGGTCCGAACGTTACGCCTCTTACGTCCGAACGTTACGCCTCTTAGGTCCGAACGCTACGCCTCTTTGATCGAACGTTACGCCTCTTACGTCCGAACGTTACGCCTCTTACGTCCGAACGCTACGCCTCTTAGGTCCGAACGCTACGCCTCTTTGATCGAACGTTACGCCTCTTACGTCCGAACGTTACGCCTCTAAGGTCCGAACGTTACGCCTCTTTGATCGAACGCTACGCCTCTTACGTCCGAACGCTACGCCTCTTTGATCGAACGCTACGCCTCTTAGGTTATTTAAGAGTTCGAAAGAGTTTGGAAACCTCAAAACGGCCATAACTCGGGCTTCGGACGTCCGTTTGATGCGATTTTTTTTTTGAATTCGCGTATTTTTTCGAGATCTATTTGAAAATCCATCCCCTTTTACTACTACTTCTTCGAGCCAAAAGTTACGGCTCTAATATTCAAAAAACTTCAAACGGCCATAACTAGGGCCTCGGGTGTCCGTTTCAGGCGATTTTTTTTTTGATTTCACGTATTTTTTCGATATCTACGCAGCCAAACTGCCTAAAGGCGGTTTGCGCGTGCCGTTTTTCCCAAAAACGCGTTTTACCGATTCTAATACGAGTCGAAACGCGTTTAGGAAGAAGAAAGGGAATCCGGGCAAAGCGGATGGATTTTTCTAATAGATCTCGAAAAAATACGAAGATTCAAAAAAAAAATTGCGTCAAACGGACGTCCGAGCGCGAAGTTGCGGCCGTTTCCGAATCCGGCGCGCATTTCGAGGTCCGAATTGAAAATTCCGAATCCGGCGCGCATTTCGAGGACCGAAATAATCCGAATCCGGCGCGCATTCCGAGGACCGAATTAATCCGAATCCGGCGCGCATTCCTTGGACCGAATTAATTTGAATCCGAATCCGTCGCGCATTTCGAGGACCGAATTAATCCGAATCCGGCGCGCATTCCGAGGACCGAATTAATCCGAATCCGGCGCGCATTCCGAGGACCGAATTAATCCGATCCGAATTAATTGCGCATTTCGAGGCGAGAACCGATCCGAATCCGGCGCGCATTTCGAGGCGAGGACCGAATTAATCCGAATCCGGCGCGCATTCCGAGGACCGAATTAATCCGAATCCGGCGCGCATTCCGAGGACCGAATTAATCCGAATCCGGCGCGCATTCCGAGGACCGAATCCATCCGAATCCGGCGCGCATTCCGAGGTCCGAACCGATCCGAATCCGGCGCGCATTCCGAGGACCGAATTAATCCGAATCCGGCGCGCATTCCGAGGCGAGGACCGGGCCGAATCTTAGGATCGAACGCTACGCCTCTTTGATCGAACGCTACGCCTCTTACGTCCGAACGCTACGCCTCTAAGGTCCGAACGTTACGCCTCTTACGTCCGAACGTTACGCCTCTTAGGTCCGAACGCTACGCCTCTTTGATCGAACGTTACGCCTCTTACGTCCGAACGTTACGCCTCTTACGTCCGAACGCTACGCCTCTTACGTCCGAACGCTACGCCTCTTTGATCGAACGTTACGCCTCTTACGTCCGAACGTTACGCCTCTTAGGTCCGAACGCTACGCCTCTTAGGTCCGAACGCTACGCCTCTAGGGTCCGAACGTTACGCCTCTAGGGTCCGAACGCTACGCCTCTTACGTCCGAACGCTACGCCTCCTACGTCCGAACGCTACGCCTCTTAGGTTCTTTAAGAGTTCGAAAGTGTTTGGAAACCTCAAAACGGCCATAACTCGGGATTCGGACGTCCGTTTGATGCGATTTTTTTTTTGAATTCGCGTATTTTTTCGAGATCTAATTGAAAATCCATCCCCTTTTACTACTACTTCTTCGAGCCAAAAGTTACGGCTCTAATATTCAAAAAACTTCAAACGGCCATAACTAGGGCCTCGGGTGTCCGTTTCAGGCGATTTTTTTTTTGATTTCACGTATTTTTTCGATATCTACGCAGCCAAACTGCCTAAAGGCGGTTTGCGCGTGCCGTTTTTCCCAAAAACGCGTTTTACCGATTCTAATACGAGTCGAAACGCGTTTAGGAAGAAGAAAGGGAATCCGGGCAAAGCGGATGGATTTTTCTAATAGATCTCGAAAAAATACGAAGATTCAAAAAAAAAATTGCGTCAAACGGACGTCCGAGCGCGAAGTTGCGGCCGTTTCCGAATCCGGCGCGCATTTCGAGGTCCGAATTGAAAATTCCGAATCCGGCGCGCATTTCGAGGACCGAATTGAAAATTCCGAATCCATTGCGCATTTCGAGGACCGAATTAATCCGGCGCGCATTCCGAGGACCGAATTGAAAATTCCGAATCCGTCGCGCATTTCGAGGCGAGGACCGAAATAATCCGAATTCATCCGGCGCGCATTTCGAGGACCGAAATAATCCGAATCCGGCGCGCATTCCGAGGACCGAATTAATCCGAATCCGACGCGCATTCCGAGGACCGAATTCATCCGAATCCGGCGCGCATTTCGAGGACCGAATTAATCCGAATCCGGCGCGCATTCCGAGGACCGAATTAATCCGAATCCGGCGCGCATTCCGAGGACCGAATTAATCCGAATCCGGCGCGCATTCCGAGGACCGAATTAATCCGAATCCGGCGCGCATTTCGAGGCGAGGACCGAATTAATCCGAATCCGGCGCGCATTCCGAGGACCGAATTAATTCGAATCCGGCGCGCATTCCGAGGACCGAATTAATCCGAATCCGGCGCGCATTCCGAGGACCGAATTAATTTGAATCCGAATCCGGCGCGCATTTCGAGGCGAGGACCGAATTAATCCGAATCCGGCGCGCATTCCGAGGACCGAATCACATCCGAATCCGGCGCGCATTCCGAGGACCGAATTAATCCGAATCCGGCGCGCATTCCGAGGACCGAATTGAAAATTCCGAATCCGGCGCGCATTTCGAGGCGAGGACCGAATTAATCCGAATCCGGCGCGCATTCCGAGGCGAGGACCGGGCCGAATCTTAGGATCGAACGCTACGCCTCTTTGATCGAACGCTACGCCTCTTACGTCCGAACGCTACGCCTCTAAGGTCCGAACGTTACGCCTCTTACGTCCGAACGTTACGCCTCTTAGGTCCGAACGCTACGCCTCTTTGATCGAACGTTACGCCTCTTACGTCCGAACGTTACGCCTCTTACGTCCGAACGCTACGCCTCTTACGTCCGAACGCTACGCCTCTTTGATCGAACGTTACGCCTCTTACGTCCGAACGTTACGCCTCTTAGGTCCGAACGCTACGCCTCTTAGGTCCGAACGCTACGCCTCTAGGGTCCGAACGTTACGCCTCTAGGGTCCGAACGCTACGCCTCTTACGTCCGAACGCTACGCCTCCTACGTCCGAACGCTACGCCTCTTAGGTTCTTTAAGAGTTCGAAAGTGTTTGGAAACCTCAAAACGGCCATAACTCGGGATTCGGACGTCCGTTTGATGCGATTTTTTTTTTGAATTCGCGTATTTTTTCGAGATCTAATTGAAAATCCATCCCCTTTTACTACTACTTCTTCGAGCCAAAAGTTACGGCTCTAATATTCAAAAAACTTCAAACGGCCATAACTAGGGCCTCGGGTGTCCGTTTCAGGCGATTTTTTTTTTGATTTCACGTATTTTTTCGATATCTACGCAGCCAAACTGCCTAAAGGCGGTTTGCGCGTGCCGTTTTTCCCAAAAACGCGTTTTACCGATTCTAATACGAGTCGAAACGCGTTTAGGAAGAAGAAAGGGAATCCGGGCAAAGCGGATGGATTTTTCTAATAGATCTCGAAAAAATACGAAGATTCAAAAAAAAAATTGCGTCAAACGGACGTCCGAGCGCGAAGTTGCGGCCGTTTCCGAATCCGGCGCGCATTTCGAGGTCCGAATTGAAAATTCCGAATCCGGCGCGCATTTCGAGGACCGAATTGAAAATTCCGAATCCATTGCGCATTTCGAGGACCGAATTAATCCGGCGCGCATTCCGAGGACCGAATTGAAAATTCCGAATCCGTCGCGCATTTCGAGGCGAGGACCGAAATAATCCGAATTCATCCGGCGCGCATTTCGAGGACCGAAATAATCCGAATCCGGCGCGCATTCCGAGGACCGAATTAATCCGAATCCGACGCGCATTCCGAGGACCGAATTCATCCGAATCCGGCGCGCATTTCGAGGACCGAATTAATCCGAATCCGGCGCGCATTCCGAGGACCGAATTAATCCGAATCCGGCGCGCATTCCGAGGACCGAATTAATCCGAATCCGGCGCGCATTCCGAGGACCGAATTAATCCGAATCCGGCGCGCATTTCGAGGCGAGGACCGAATTAATCCGAATCCGGCGCGCATTCCGAGGACCGAATTAATTCGAATCCGGCGCGCATTCCGAGGACCGAATTAATCCGAATCCGGCGCGCATTCCGAGGACCGAATTAATTTGAATCCGAATCCGGCGCGCATTTCGAGGCGAGGACCGAATTAATCCGAATCCGGCGCGCATTCCGAGGACCGAATCACATCCGAATCCGGCGCGCATTCCGAGGACCGAATTAATCCGAATCCGGCGCGCATTTCGAGGTCCGAATTGAAAATTCCGAATCCGGCGCGCATTCCGAGGACCGAATTAATCCGAATCCGGCGCGCATTCCGAGGACCGAATTAATCCGAATCCGGCGCGCATTCCGAGGACCGAATTAATTTGAATCCGGCGCGCATTCCGAGGACCGAATTAATTTGAATCCGAATCCGGCGCGCATTTCGAGGCGAGGACCGAATTAATCCGAATCCGGCGCGCATTTCGAGGACCGAAATAATCCGAATCCGGCGCGCATTTCGAGGCGAGGACCGAATTAATCCGAATCCGGCGCGCATTCCGAGGACCGAATTAATCCGAATCCGGCGCGCATTCCGAGGACCGAATTAATCCGAATCCGGCGCGCATTCCGAGGACCGAATTAATTTGAATCCAAATCCTGCGCGCATTTCGAGGCGAGGACCGAATTAATCCGAATCCGGCGCGCATTTCGGGGACCGAAATAATCCGAATCCGGCGCGCATTTCGAGGACCGAATTAATCCGAATCCGGCGCGCATTCCGAGGACCGAATTAATCCGAATCCGGCGCGCATTCCGAGGACCGAATTAATCCGAATCCGGCGCGCATTCCGAGGACCGAATTAATCCGAATCCGGCGCGCATTCCGAGGACCGAATTAATTTGAATCCGAATCCGGCGCGCATTTCGAGGACCGAATTAATTTGAATCCGAATCCGGCGCGCATTCCGAGGACCGAATTAATTTGAATCCGAATCCGGCGCGCATTTCGAGGCGAGGACCGAATTAATCCGAATCCATTGCGCATTTCGAGGACCGAATTAATCCGAATCCGGCGCGCATTCCGAGGACCGAATTAATTTGAATCCGGCGCGCATTCCGAGGACCGAATGAATCCGAATCCGGCGCGCATTCCGAGGACCGAATTAATCCGAATCCGGCGCGCATTCCGAGGACCGAATTAATTTGAATCCGAATCCGGCGCGCATTTCGAGGCGAGGACCGAATTAATCCGAATCCGGCGCGCATTTCGAGGCGAGGACCGAATTAATCCGAATCCGGCGCGCATTTCGAGGCGAGGACCGAATTAATCCGAATCCGGCGCGCATTCCGAGGACCGAATTAATCCGAATCCGGCGCGCATTCCGAGGACCGAATCACATCCGAATCCGGCGCGCATTCCGAGGACCGAATTAATCCGAATCCGGCGCGCATTCCGAGGACCGAATTAATCCGATCGGAATCCGGCGAGCATTTCGAGGCGAGGACCGGGCCGAATCTTAGGATCGAACGCTACGCCTCTTTGATCGAACGCTACGCCTCTTACGTCCGAACGCTACGCCTCTAAGGTCCGAACGTTACGCCTCTTACGTCCGAACGTTACGCCTCTTAGGTCCGAACGCTACGCCTCTTTGATCGAACGTTACGCCTCTTACGTCCGAACGTTACGCCTCTTACGTCCGAACGCTACGCCTCTTACGTCCGAACGCTACGCCTCTTTGATCGAACGTTACGCCTCTTACGTCCGAACGTTACGCCTCTTAGGTCCGAACGCTACGCCTCTTAGGTCCGAACGCTACGCCTCTAGGGTCCGAACGTTACGCCTCTAGGGTCCGAACGCTACGCCTCTTACGTCCGAACGCTACGCCTCTTACGTCCGAACGCTACGCCTCTTAGGTTCTTTAAGAGTTCGAAAGTGTTTGGAAACCTCAAAACGGCCATAACTCGGGATTCGGACGTCCGTTTGATGCGATTTTTTTTTTGAATTCGCGTATTTTTTCGAGATCTAATTGAAAATCCATCCCCTTTTACTACTACTTCTTCGAGCCAAAAGTTACGGCTCTAATATTCAAAAAACTTCAAACGGCCATAACTAGGGCCTCGGGTGTCCGTTTCAGGCGATTTTTTTTTTGATTTCACGTATTTTTTCGATATCTACGCAGCCAAACTGCCGAAAGGCGGTTTGCGCGTGCCGTTTTTCCCAAAAACGCCTTTTACTGATTCTTATACGAGCGAAAACGTGATGAGAAATTTAAAAGGAAATCCAAACAAAGGGGATGGGTTTATCAGATAGATATCGAAAAAATACGAGCATTCAAAAATAAAAGTGCGTCAAACGGACGCTCGAGCCGAGAGTTACGACCATTTGAAATTCAGCACCTTGAAGATCGAAGGTAGCTTTGAATTTATGAAACTTCAAACGGCCATAACTCGGGCCTCGGGTGTCCGTTTCAGGCGATTTTTTTTTTGATTTCACGTATTTTTTCGATATCTACGCAGCCAAACTGCCTAAAGGCGGTTTGCGCGTGCCGTTTTTCCCAAAAACGCCTTTTACTGATTCTTATACGAGCGAAAACGTGATGAGAAATTTAAAAGGAAATCCGGGCAAAGCGAATGGGTTTATCAGATAGATCTCGAAAAAATACGAGCATTCAAAAAAAAAATTGCGTCAAACGGACGTCCGAGCGCGAAGTTACGGCCGTTTGAAAATCCGGCGCGCATTTCGAGGTCCGAATTGAAAATTCCGAATCCGGCGCGCATTTCGAGGACCGAATTGAAAATTCCGAATCCATTGCGCATTTCGAGGACCGAATTAATCCGAATCCGGCGCGCATTCCGAGGACCGAATTAATCCGAATCCGGCGCGCATTCCGAGGACCGAATTAATCCGAATCCGGCGCGCATTCCGAGGACCGAATTAATTTGAATCCGGCGCGCATTCCGAGGACCGAATTAATTTGAATCCGAATCCGGCGCGCATTTCGAGGCGAGGACCGAATTAATCCGAATCCGGCGCGCATTTCGAGGACCGAAATAATCCGAATCCGGCGCGCATTTCGAGGCGAGGACCGAATTAATCCGAATCCGGCGCGCATTCCGAGGACCGAATTAATCCGAATCCGGCGCGCATTCCGAGGACCGAATTAATCCGAATCCGGCGCGCATTCCGAGGACCGAATTAATTTGAATCCAAATCCTGCGCGCATTTCGAGGCGAGGACCGAATTAATCCGAATCCGGCGCGCATTTCGGGGACCGAAATAATCCGAATCCGGCGCGCATTTCGAGGACCGAATTAATCCGAATCCGGCGCGCATTCCGAGGACCGAATTAATCCGAATCCGGCGCGCATTCCGAGGACCGAATTAATCCGAATCCGGCGCGCATTCCGAGGACCGAATTAATCCGAATCCGGCGCGCATTCCGAGGACCGAATTAATTTGAATCCGAATCCGGCGCGCATTTCGAGGACCGAATTAATTTGAATCCGAATCCGGCGCGCATTCCGAGGACCGAATTAATTTGAATCCGAATCCGGCGCGCATTTCGAGGCGAGGACCGAATTAATCCGAATCCATTGCGCATTTCGAGGACCGAATTAATCCGAATCCGGCGCGCATTCCGAGGACCGAATTAATTTGAATCCGGCGCGCATTCCGAGGACCGAATGAATCCGAATCCGGCGCGCATTCCGAGGACCGAATTAATCCGAATCCGGCGCGCATTCCGAGGACCGAATTAATTTGAATCCGAATCCGGCGCGCATTTCGAGGCGAGGACCGAATTAATCCGAATCCGGCGCGCATTTCGAGGCGAGGACCGAATTAATCCGAATCCGGCGCGCATTTCGAGGCGAGGACCGAATTAATCCGAATCCGGCGCGCATTCCGAGGACCGAATTAATCCGAATCCGGCGCGCATTCCGAGGACCGAATCACATCCGAATCCGGCGCGCATTCCGAGGACCGAATTAATCCGAATCCGGCGCGCATTCCGAGGACCGAATTAATCCGATCGGAATCCGGCGAGCATTTCGAGGCGAGGACCGGGCCGAATCTTAGGATCGAACGCTACGCCTCTTTGATCGAACGCTACGCCTCTTACGTCCGAACGCTACGCCTCTAAGGTCCGAACGTTACGCCTCTTACGTCCGAACGTTACGCCTCTTAGGTCCGAACGCTACGCCTCTTTGATCGAACGTTACGCCTCTTACGTCCGAACGTTACGCCTCTTACGTCCGAACGCTACGCCTCTTACGTCCGAACGCTACGCCTCTTTGATCGAACGCTACGCCTCTTACGTCCGAACGTTACGCCTCTTAGGTCCGAACGCTACGCCTCTTAGGTCCGAACGCTACGCCTCTAGGGTCCGAACGTTACGCCTCTAGGGTCCGAACGCTACGCCTCTTACGTCCGAACGCTACGCCTCTTACGTCCGAACGCTACGCCTCTTAGGTTCTTTAAGAGTTCGAAAGTGTTTGGAAACCTCAAAACGGCCATAACTCGGGATTCGGACGTCCGTTTGATGCGATTTTTTTTTTGAATTCGCGTATTTTTTCGAGATCTAATTGAAAATCCATCCCCTTTTACTACTACTTCTTCGAGCCAAAAGTTACGGCTCTAATATTCAAAAAACTTCAAACGGCCATAACTAGGGCCTCGGGTGTCCGTTTCAGGCGATTTTTTTTTTGATTTCACGTATTTTTTCGATATCTACGCAGCCAAACTGCCGAAAGGCGGTTTGCGCGTGCCGTTTTTCCCAAAAACGCCTTTTACCGATTTTCACAAGAGTCGAAACGCGTTTAGGAAGAAGAAAGGGAATCCGGGCAAAGCGGATGGGTTTTTCTAATAGATCTCGAAAAAATACGAAGATTCAAAAAAAAAATTGCGTCAAACGGACGTCCGAGCGCGAAGTTGCGGCCGTTTCCGAATCCGGCGCGCATTTCGAGGTCCGAATTGAAAATTCCGAATCCGGCGCGCATTCCGAGGACCGAATTAATCCGAATCCGGCGCGCATTCCGAGGACCGAATTAATTTGAATCCGAATCCGGCGCGCATTTCGAGGCGAGGACCGAATTAATCCGAATCCGGCGCGCATTCCGAGGACCGAATTAATCCGAATCCGGCGCGCATTCCGAGGACCGAATTAATCCGAATCCGGCGCGCATTCCGAGGACCGAATTAATCCGAATCCGGCGCGCATTCCGAGGACCGAATTAATCCGAATCCGGCGCGCATTCCGAGGACCGAATTAATCCGAATCCGGCGCGCATTTCGAGGACCGAATTAATCCGAATCCGGCGCGCATTCCGAGGACCGAATTGAAAATTCCGAATCCATTGCGCATTTCGAGGACCGAATTAATCCGATCCGAATTCATCCGGCGCGCATTTCGAGGCGAGAACCGATCCGAATTAATCCGAATCCGGCGCGCATTCCGAGGACCGAATTAATTTGAATCCGAATCCGGCGCGCATTTCGAGGCGAGGACCGAATTAATCCGAATCCGGCGCGCATTCCGAGGACCGAATTAATCCGAATCCGGCGCGCATTCCGAGGACCGAATTAATCCGAATCCGGCGCGCATTCCGAGGACCGAATTAATCCGAATCCGGCGCGCATTCCGAGGACCGAATTAATCCGAATCCGGCGCGCATTCCGAGGACCGAATTAATCCGAATCCGAATCCGTCGCGCATTCCGAGGCGAGGACCGAATTAATCCGATCCGAATCCGGCGCGCATTCCGAGGACCGAATTAATCCGAATCCGGCGCGCATTTCGAGGCGAGGACCGAATTAATCCGAATCCGGCGCGCATTTCGAGGACCGAATGAATCCGAATCCGGCGCGCATTCCGAGGACCGAATTAATCCGAATCCGGCGCGCATTTCGAGGCGAGGACCGGGCCGAATCTTAGGATCGAACGCTACGCCTCTTTGATCGAACGCTACGCCTCTTACGTCCGAACGCTACGCCTCTAAGGTCCGAACGTTACGCCTCTTACGTCCGAACGTTACGCCTCTTAGGTCCGAACGCTACGCCTCTTTGATCGAACGTTACGCCTCTAAGGTCCGAACGTTACGCCTCTTACGTCCGAACGCTACGCCTCTTAGGTCCGAACGCTACGCCTCTTTGATCGAACGTTACGCCTCTTACGTCCGAACGTTACGCCTCTAAGGTCCGAACGTTACGCCTCTTTGATCGAACGCTACGCCTCTTACGTCCGAACGCTACGCCTCTTTGATCGAACGCTACGCCTCTTAGGTTCTTTAAGAGTTCGAAAGAGTTTGGAAACCTCAAAACGGCCATAACTCGGGCTTCGGACGTCCGTTTGATGCGATTTTTTTTTTGAATTCGCGTATTTTTTCGAGATCTAATTGAAAATCCATCCCCTTTTACTACTACTTCTTCGAGCCAAAAGTTACGGCTCTAATATTCAAAAAACTTCAAACGGCCATAACTAGGGCCTCGGGTGTCCGTTTCAGGCGATTTTTTTTTTGATTTCACGTATTTTTTCGATATCTACGCAGCCAAACTGCCGAAAGGCGGTTTGCGCGTGCCGTTTTTCCCAAAAACGCCTTTTACTGATTCTTATACGAGCGAAAACGTGATGAGAAATTTAAAAGGAAATCCGGGCAAAGCGAATGGGTTTATCAGATAGATCTCGAAAAAATACGAGCATTCAAAAAAAAAATTGCGTCAAACGGACGTCCGAGCGCGAAGTTACGGCCGTTTGAAAATCCGGCGCGCATTTCGAGGTCCGAATTGAAAATTCCGAATCCGGCGCGCATTTCGAGGACCGAATTGAAAATTCCGAATCCATTGCGCATTTCGAGGACCGAATTAATCCGAATCCGGCGCGCATTCCGAGGACCGAATTAATCCGAATCCGGCGCGCATTCCGAGGACCGAATTAATCCGAATCCGGCGCGCATTCCGAGGACCGAATTAATTTGAATCCGGCGCGCATTCCGAGGACCGAATTAATTTGAATCCGAATCCGGCGCGCATTTCGAGGCGAGGACCGAATTAATCCGAATCCGGCGCGCATTTCGAGGACCGAAATAATCCGAATCCGGCGCGCATTTCGAGGCGAGGACCGAATTAATCCGAATCCGGCGCGCATTCCGAGGACCGAATTAATCCGAATCCGGCGCGCATTCCGAGGACCGAATTAATCCGAATCCGGCGCGCATTCCGAGGACCGAATTAATTTGAATCCAAATCCTGCGCGCATTTCGAGGCGAGGACCGAATTAATCCGAATCCGGCGCGCATTTCGGGGACCGAAATAATCCGAATCCGGCGCGCATTTCGAGGACCGAATTAATCCGAATCCGGCGCGCATTCCGAGGACCGAATTAATCCGAATCCGGCGCGCATTCCGAGGACCGAATTAATCCGAATCCGGCGCGCATTCCGAGGACCGAATTAATCCGAATCCGGCGCGCATTCCGAGGACCGAATTAATTTGAATCCGAATCCGGCGCGCATTTCGAGGACCGAATTAATTTGAATCCGAATCCGGCGCGCATTCCGAGGACCGAATTAATTTGAATCCGAATCCGGCGCGCATTTCGAGGCGAGGACCGAATTAATCCGAATCCATTGCGCATTTCGAGGACCGAATTAATCCGAATCCGGCGCGCATTCCGAGGACCGAATTAATTTGAATCCGGCGCGCATTCCGAGGACCGAATGAATCCGAATCCGGCGCGCATTCCGAGGACCGAATTAATCCGAATCCGGCGCGCATTCCGAGGACCGAATTAATTTGAATCCGAATCCGGCGCGCATTTCGAGGCGAGGACCGAATTAATCCGAATCCGGCGCGCATTTCGAGGCGAGGACCGAATTAATCCGAATCCGGCGCGCATTTCGAGGCGAGGACCGAATTAATCCGAATCCGGCGCGCATTCCGAGGACCGAATTAATCCGAATCCGGCGCGCATTCCGAGGACCGAATCACATCCGAATCCGGCGCGCATTCCGAGGACCGAATTAATCCGAATCCGGCGCGCATTCCGAGGACCGAATTAATCCGATCGGAATCCGGCGAGCATTTCGAGGCGAGGACCGGGCCGAATCTTAGGATCGAACGCTACGCCTCTTTGATCGAACGCTACGCCTCTTACGTCCGAACGCTACGCCTCTAAGGTCCGAACGTTACGCCTCTTACGTCCGAACGTTACGCCTCTTAGGTCCGAACGCTACGCCTCTTTGATCGAACGTTACGCCTCTTACGTCCGAACGTTACGCCTCTTACGTCCGAACGCTACGCCTCTTACGTCCGAACGCTACGCCTCTTTGATCGAACGTTACGCCTCTTACGTCCGAACGTTACGCCTCTTAGGTCCGAACGCTACGCCTCTTAGGTCCGAACGCTACGCCTCTAGGGTCCGAACGTTACGCCTCTAGGGTCCGAACGCTACGCCTCTTACGTCCGAACGCTACGCCTCTTACGTCCGAACGCTACGCCTCTTAGGTTCTTTAAGAGTTCGAAAGTGTTTGGAAACCTCAAAACGGCCATAACTCGGGATTCGGACGTCCGTTTGATGCGATTTTTTTTTTGAATTCGCGTATTTTTTCGAGATCTAATTGAAAATCCATCCCCTTTTACTACTACTTCTTCGAGCCAAAAGTTACGGCTCTAATATTCAAAAAACTTCAAACGGCCATAACTAGGGCCTCGGGTGTCCGTTTCAGGCGATTTTTTTTTTGATTTCACGTATTTTTTCGATATCTACGCAGCCAAACTGCCGAAAGGCGGTTTGCGCGTGCCGTTTTTCCCAAAAACGCCTTTTACTGATTCTTATACGAGCGAAAACGTGATGAGAAATTTAAAAGGAAATCCAAACAAAGGGGATGGGTTTATCAGATAGATATCGAAAAAATACGAGGATTCAAAAATAAAAGTGCGTCAAACGGACGCTCGAGCCGAGAGTTACGACCATTTGAAATTCAGCACCTTGAAGATCGAAGGTAGCTTTGAATTTATGAAACTTCAAACGGCCATAACTCGGGCCTCGGGTGTCCGTTTCAGGCGATTTTTTTTTTGATTTCACGTATTTTTTCGATATCTACGCAGCCAAACCGCCTAAAGGCGGTTTGCGCGTGCCGTTTTTCCCAAAAACGCGTTTTACCGATTTTCACAAGAGTCGAAACGCGTTTAGGAAGAAGAAAGGGAATCCGGGCAAAGCGGATGGGTTTTTCTAATAGATCTCGAAAAAATACGAAGATTCAAAAAAAAAATTGCGTCAAACGGACGTCCGAGCGCGAAGTTGCGGCCGTTTGAAAATCCGGCGCGCATTTCGAGGTCCGAATTGAAAATTCCGAATCCGGCGCGCATTTCGAGGACCGAATTGAAAATTCCGAATCCATTGCGCATTTCGAGGACCGAATTAATCCGATCCGAATTCATCGCGCATATCGAGGCGAGAACCGATCCGAATTCATCCGGCGCGCATTTCGAGGACCGAAATAATCCGAATCCGGCGCGCATTCCGAGGACCGAATTAATCCGAATCCGGCGCATTTCGAGGACCGAATTAATTTGAATCCGAATCCGTCGCGCATTCCGAGGCGAGGACCGAATTAATCCGATCCGAATCCGGTGCGCATTCCGAGGACCGAATTAATCCGATCCGAATCCGGCGCGCATTCCGAGGACCGAATTAATCCGAATCCGGCGCGCATTCCGAGGACCGAATTAATTTGAATCCGAATCCGGCGCGCATTTCGAGGCGAGGACCGAATTAATCCGAATCCGGCGCGCATTCCGAGGACCGAATTAATTCGAATCCGGCGCGCATTCCGAGGACCGAATTAATCCGAATCCGGCGCGCATTCCGAGGACCGAATTAATTTGAATCCGAATCCGGCGCGCATTTCGAGGCGAGGACCGAATTAATCCGAATCCGGCGCGCATTCCGAGGACCGAATCACATCCGAATCCGGCGCGCATTCCGAGGACCGAATTAATCCGAATCCGGCGCGCATTCCGAGGACCGAATCACATCCGAATCCGGCGCGCATTCCGAGGACCGAATTAATCCGAATCCGGCGCGCATTTCGAGGCGAGGACCGGGCCGAATCTTAGGATCGAACGCTACGCCTCTTACGTCCGAACGCTACGCCTCTAAGGTCCGAACGTTACGCCTCTTACGTCCGAACGTTACGCCTCTTAGGTCCGAACGCTACGCCTCTTTGATCGAACGTTACGCCTCTTACGTCCGAACGTTACGCCTCTTACGTCCGAACGCTACGCCTCTTACGTCCGAACGCTACGCCTCTTTGATCGAACGCTACGCCTCTTACGTCCGAACGTTACGCCTCTTAGGTCCGAACGCTACGCCTCTTAGGTCCGAACGCTACGCCTCTAGGGTCCGAACGTTACGCCTCTAGGGTCCGAACGCTACGCCTCTTACGTCCGAACGCTACGCCTCTTACGTCCGAACGCTACGCCTCTTAGGTTCTTTAAGAGTTCGAAAGTGTTTGGAAACCTCAAAACGGCCATAACTCGGGCTTCGGACGTCCGTTTGATGCGATTTTTTTTTTGAATTCGCGTATTTTTTCGAGATCTAATTGAAAATCCATCCCCTTTTACTACTACTTCTTCGAGCCAAAAGTTACGGCTCTAATATTCAAAAAACTTCAAACGGCCATAACTAGGGCCTCGGGTGTCCGTTTCAGGCGATTTTTTTTTTGATTTCACGTATTTTTTCGATATCTACGCAGCCAAACTGCCGAAAGGCGGTTTGCGCGTGCCGTTTTTCCCAAAAACGCCTTTTACTGATTCTTATACGAGCGAAAACGTGATGAGAAATTTAAAAGGAAATCCGGGCAAAGCGAATGGGTTTATCAGATAGATCTCGAAAAAATACGAGCATTCAAAAAAAAAATTGCGTCAAACGGACGTCCGAGCGCGAAGTTACGGCCGTTTGAAAATCCGGCGCGCATTTCGAGGTCCGAATTGAAAATTCCGAATCCGGCGCGCATTTCGAGGACCGAATTGAAAATTCCGAATCCATTGCGCATTTCGAGGACCGAATTAATCCGAATCCGGCGCGCATTCCGAGGACCGAATTAATCCGAATCCGGCGCGCATTCCGAGGACCGAATTAATCCGAATCCGGCGCGCATTCCGAGGACCGAATTAATTTGAATCCGGCGCGCATTCCGAGGACCGAATCACATCCGAATCCGGCGCGCATTTCGAGGCGAGGACCGGGCCGAATCTTAGGATCGAACGCTACGCCTCTTTGATCGAACGCTACGCCTCTTACGTCCGAACGCTACGCCTCTAAGGTCCGAACGTTACGCCTCTTACGTCCGAACGTTACGCCTCTTAGGTCCGAACGCTACGCCTCTTTGATCGAACGTTACGCCTCTTACGTCCGAACGTTACGCCTCTTACGTCCGAACGCTACGCCTCTTAGGTCCGAACGCTACGCCTCTTTGATCGAACGTTACGCCTCTTACGTCCGAACGCTACGCCTCTTTGATCGAACGTTACGCCTCTTACGTCCGAACGTTACGCCTCTTAGGTCCGAACGCTACGCCTCTTAGGTCCGAACGCTACGCCTCTAGGGTCCGAACGTTACGCCTCTAGGGTCCGAACGCTACGCCTCTTACGTCCGAACGCTACGCCTCCTACGTCCGAACGCTACGCCTCTTAGGTTCTTTAAGAGTTCGAAAGTGTTTGGAAACCTCAAAACGGCCATAACTCGGGATTCGGACGTCCGTTTGATGCGATTTTTTTTTTGAATTCGCGTATTTTTTCGAGATCTATTTGAAAATCCATCCCCTTTTACTACTACTTCTTCGAGCCAAAAGTTACGGCTCTAATATTCAAAAAACTTCAAACGGCCATAACTCGGGGCTCGGGTGTCCGTTTCAGGCGATTTTTTTTTTGATTTCACGTATTTTTTCGATATCTACGCAGCCAAACTGCCTAAAGGCGGTTTGCGCGTGCCGTTTTTCCCAAAAACGCGTTTTACCGATTCTAATACGAGTCGAAACGCGTTTAGGAAGAAGAAAGGGAATCCGGGCAAAGCGGATGGATTTTTCTAATAGATCTCGAAAAAATACGAAGATTCAAAAAAAAAATTGCGTCAAACGGACGTCCGAGCGCGAAGTTGCGGCCGTTTCCGAATCCGGCGCGCATTTCGAGGTCCGAATTGAAAATTCCGAATCCGGCGCGCATTTCGAGGACCGAAATAATCCGAATCCGGCGCGCATTCCGAGGACCGAATTAATCCGAATCCGGCGCGCATTCCTTGGACCGAATTAATTTGAATCCGAATCCGTCGCGCATTCCGAGGACCGAATTAATCCGAATCCGGCGCGCATTCCGAGGACCGAATTAATCCGAATCCGGCGCGCATTCCGAGGACCGAATTAATCCGATCCGAATTAATTGCGCATTTCGAGGCGAGAACCGATCCGAATCCGGCGCGCATTTCGAGGCGAGGACCGAATTAATCCGAATCCGGCGCGCATTCCGAGGACCGAATTAATCCGAATCCGGCGCGCATTCCGAGGACCGAATTAATCCGAATCCGGCGCGCATTCCGAGGACCGAATCCATCCGAATCCGGCGCGCATTCCGAGGTCCGAACCGATCCGAATCCGGCGCGCATTCCGAGGACCGAATTAATCCGAATCCGGCGCGCATTTCGAGGCGAGGACCGGGCCGAATCTTAGGATCGAACGCTACGCCTCTTTGATCGAACGCTACGCCTCTTACGTCCGAACGCTACGCCTCTAAGGTCCGAACGTTACGCCTCTTACGTCCGAACGTTACGCCTCTTAGGTCCGAACGCTACGCCTCTTTGATCGAACGTTACGCCTCTTACGTCCGAACGTTACGCCTCTTACGTCCGAACGCTACGCCTCTTAGGTCCGAACGCTACGCCTCTTTGATCGAACGTTACGCCTCTTACGTCCGAACGTTACGCCTCTAAGGTCCGAACGTTACGCCTCTTTGATCGAACGCTACGCCTCTTACGTCCGAACGCTACGCCTCTTTGATCGAACGCTACGCCTCTTAGGTTATTTAAGAGTTCGAAAGAGTTTGGAAACCTCAAAACGGCCATAACTCGGGCTTCGGACGTCCGTTTGATGCGATTTTTTTTTTGAATTCGCGTATTTTTTCGAGATCTATTTGAAAATCCATCCCCTTTTACTACTACTTCTTCGAGCCAAAAGTTACGGCTCTAATATTCAAAAAACTTCAAACGGCCATAACTAGGGCCTCGGGTGTCCGTTTCAGGCGATTTTTTTTTTGATTTCACGTATTTTTTCGATATCTACGCAGCCAAACTGCCTAAAGGCGGTTTGCGCGTGCCGTTTTTCCCAAAAACGCGTTTTACCGATTCTAATACGAGTCGAAACGCGTTTAGGAAGAAGAAAGGGAATCCGGGCAAAGCGGATGGATTTTTCTAATAGATCTCGAAAAAATACGAAGATTCAAAAAAAAAATTGCGTCAAACGGACGTCCGAGCGCGAAGTTGCGGCCGTTTCCGAATCCGGCGCGCATTTCGAGGTCCGAATTGAAAATTCCGAATCCGGCGCGCATTTCGAGGACCGAAATAATCCGAATCCGGCGCGCATTCCGAGGACCGAATTAATCCGAATCCGGCGCGCATTCCTTGGACCGAATTAATTTGAATCCGAATCCGTCGCGCATTTCGAGGACCGAATTAATCCGAATCCGGCGCGCATTCCGAGGACCGAATTAATCCGAATCCGGCGCGCATTCCGAGGACCGAATTAATCCGATCCGAATTAATTGCGCATTTCGAGGCGAGAACCGATCCGAATCCGGCGCGCATTTCGAGGCGAGGACCGAATTAATCCGAATCCGGCGCGCATTCCGAGGACCGAATTAATCCGAATCCGGCGCGCATTCCGAGGACCGAATTAATCCGAATCCGGCGCGCATTCCGAGGACCGAATCCATCCGAATCCGGCGCGCATTCCGAGGTCCGAACCGATCCGAATCCGGCGCGCATTCCGAGGACCGAATTAATCCGAATCCGGCGCGCATTCCGAGGCGAGGACCGGGCCGAATCTTAGGATCGAACGCTACGCCTCTTTGATCGAACGCTACGCCTCTTACGTCCGAACGCTACGCCTCTAAGGTCCGAACGTTACGCCTCTTACGTCCGAACGTTACGCCTCTTAGGTCCGAACGCTACGCCTCTTTGATCGAACGTTACGCCTCTTACGTCCGAACGTTACGCCTCTTACGTCCGAACGCTACGCCTCTTACGTCCGAACGCTACGCCTCTTTGATCGAACGTTACGCCTCTTACGTCCGAACGTTACGCCTCTTAGGTCCGAACGCTACGCCTCTTAGGTCCGAACGCTACGCCTCTAGGGTCCGAACGTTACGCCTCTAGGGTCCGAACGCTACGCCTCTTACGTCCGAACGCTACGCCTCCTACGTCCGAACGCTACGCCTCTTAGGTTCTTTAAGAGTTCGAAAGTGTTTGGAAACCTCAAAACGGCCATAACTCGGGATTCGGACGTCCGTTTGATGCGATTTTTTTTTTGAATTCGCGTATTTTTTCGAGATCTAATTGAAAATCCATCCCCTTTTACTACTACTTCTTCGAGCCAAAAGTTACGGCTCTAATATTCAAAAAACTTCAAACGGCCATAACTAGGGCCTCGGGTGTCCGTTTCAGGCGATTTTTTTTTTGATTTCACGTATTTTTTCGATATCTACGCAGCCAAACTGCCTAAAGGCGGTTTGCGCGTGCCGTTTTTCCCAAAAACGCGTTTTACCGATTCTAATACGAGTCGAAACGCGTTTAGGAAGAAGAAAGGGAATCCGGGCAAAGCGGATGGATTTTTCTAATAGATCTCGAAAAAATACGAAGATTCAAAAAAAAAATTGCGTCAAACGGACGTCCGAGCGCGAAGTTGCGGCCGTTTCCGAATCCGGCGCGCATTTCGAGGTCCGAATTGAAAATTCCGAATCCGGCGCGCATTTCGAGGACCGAATTGAAAATTCCGAATCCATTGCGCATTTCGAGGACCGAATTAATCCGGCGCGCATTCCGAGGACCGAATTGAAAATTCCGAATCCGTCGCGCATTTCGAGGCGAGGACCGAAATAATCCGAATTCATCCGGCGCGCATTTCGAGGACCGAAATAATCCGAATCCGGCGCGCATTCCGAGGACCGAATTAATCCGAATCCGACGCGCATTCCGAGGACCGAATTCATCCGAATCCGGCGCGCATTTCGAGGACCGAATTAATCCGAATCCGGCGCGCATTCCGAGGACCGAATTAATCCGAATCCGGCGCGCATTCCGAGGACCGAATTAATCCGAATCCGGCGCGCATTCCGAGGACCGAATTAATCCGAATCCGGCGCGCATTTCGAGGCGAGGACCGAATTAATCCGAATCCGGCGCGCATTCCGAGGACCGAATTAATTCGAATCCGGCGCGCATTCCGAGGACCGAATTAATCCGAATCCGGCGCGCATTCCGAGGACCGAATTAATTTGAATCCGAATCCGGCGCGCATTTCGAGGCGAGGACCGAATTAATCCGAATCCGGCGCGCATTCCGAGGACCGAATCACATCCGAATCCGGCGCGCATTCCGAGGACCGAATTAATCCGAATCCGGCGCGCATTCCGAGGACCGAATTGAAAATTCCGAATCCGGCGCGCATTTCGAGGCGAGGACCGAATTAATCCGAATCCGGCGCGCATTCCGAGGCGAGGACCGGGCCGAATCTTAGGATCGAACGCTACGCCTCTTTGATCGAACGCTACGCCTCTTACGTCCGAACGCTACGCCTCTAAGGTCCGAACGTTACGCCTCTTACGTCCGAACGTTACGCCTCTTAGGTCCGAACGCTACGCCTCTTTGATCGAACGTTACGCCTCTTACGTCCGAACGTTACGCCTCTTACGTCCGAACGCTACGCCTCTTACGTCCGAACGCTACGCCTCTTTGATCGAACGTTACGCCTCTTACGTCCGAACGTTACGCCTCTTAGGTCCGAACGCTACGCCTCTTAGGTCCGAACGCTACGCCTCTAGGGTCCGAACGTTACGCCTCTAGGGTCCGAACGCTACGCCTCTTACGTCCGAACGCTACGCCTCCTACGTCCGAACGCTACGCCTCTTAGGTTCTTTAAGAGTTCGAAAGTGTTTGGAAACCTCAAAACGGCCATAACTCGGGATTCGGACGTCCGTTTGATGCGATTTTTTTTTTGAATTCGCGTATTTTTTCGAGATCTAATTGAAAATCCATCCCCTTTTACTACTACTTCTTCGAGCCAAAAGTTACGGCTCTAATATTCAAAAAACTTCAAACGGCCATAACTAGGGCCTCGGGTGTCCGTTTCAGGCGATTTTTTTTTTGATTTCACGTATTTTTTCGATATCTACGCAGCCAAACTGCCTAAAGGCGGTTTGCGCGTGCCGTTTTTCCCAAAAACGCGTTTTACCGATTCTAATACGAGTCGAAACGCGTTTAGGAAGAAGAAAGGGAATCCGGGCAAAGCGGATGGATTTTTCTAATAGATCTCGAAAAAATACGAAGATTCAAAAAAAAAATTGCGTCAAACGGACGTCCGAGCGCGAAGTTGCGGCCGTTTCCGAATCCGGCGCGCATTTCGAGGTCCGAATTGAAAATTCCGAATCCGGCGCGCATTTCGAGGACCGAAATAATCCGAATCCGGCGCGCATTCCGAGGACCGAATTAATCCGAATCCGGCGCGCATTCCTTGGACCGAATTAATTTGAATCCGAATCCGTCGCGCATTCCGAGGACCGAATTAATCCGAATCCGGCGCGCATTCCGAGGACCGAATTAATCCGAATCCGGCGCGCATTCCGAGGACCGAATTAATCCGATCCGAATTAATTGCGCATTTCGAGGCGAGAACCGATCCGAATCCGGCGCGCATTTCGAGGCGAGGACCGAATTAATCCGAATCCGGCGCGCATTCCGAGGACCGAATTAATCCGAATCCGGCGCGCATTCCGAGGACCGAATTAATCCGAATCCGGCGCGCATTCCGAGGACCGAATCCATCCGAATCCGGCGCGCATTCCGAGGTCCGAACCGATCCGAATCCGGCGCGCATTCCGAGGACCGAATTAATCCGAATCCGGCGCGCATTCCGAGGCGAGGACCGGGCCGAATCTTAGGATCGAACGCTACGCCTCTTTGATCGAACGCTACGCCTCTTACGTCCGAACGCTACGCCTCTAAGGTCCGAACGTTACGCCTCTTACGTCCGAACGTTACGCCTCTTAGGTCCGAACGCTACGCCTCTTTGATCGAACGTTACGCCTCTTACGTCCGAACGTTACGCCTCTTACGTCCGAACGCTACGCCTCTTACGTCCGAACGCTACGCCTCTTTGATCGAACGTTACGCCTCTTACGTCCGAACGTTACGCCTCTTAGGTCCGAACGCTACGCCTCTTAGGTCCGAACGCTACGCCTCTAGGGTCCGAACGTTACGCCTCTAGGGTCCGAACGCTACGCCTCTTACGTCCGAACGCTACGCCTCTTACGTCCGAACGCTACGCCTCTTAGGTTCTTTAAGAGTTCGAAAGTGTTTGGAAACCTCAAAACGGCCATAACTCGGGATTCGGACGTCCGTTTGATGCGATTTTTTTTTTGAATTCGCGTATTTTTTCGAGATCTAATTGAAAATCCATCCCCTTTTACTACTACTTCTTCGAGCCAAAAGTTACGGCTCTAATATTCAAAAAACTTCAAACGGCCATAACTAGGGCCTCGGGTGTCCGTTTCAGGCGATTTTTTTTTTGATTTCACGTATTTTTTCGATATCTACGCATCCAAACAGCCTAAAGGCGGTTTGCGCGTGCCGTTTTTCCCAAAAACGCGTTTTACCGATTTTCACAAGAGTCGAAACGCGTTTAGGAAGAAGAAAGGGAATCCGGGCAAAGCGAATGGGTTTTTCTAATAGATCTCGAAAAAATACGAAGATTCAAAAAAAAAATTGCGTCAAACGGACGTCCGAGCGCGAAGTTACGGCCGTTTGAAAATCCGGCGCGCATTCCGAGGACCGAATTAATCCGAATCCGGCGCGCATTCCGAGGACCGAATTAATCCGAATCCGGCGCGCATTCCGAGGACCGAATCACATCCGAATCCGGCGCGCATTTCGAGGCGAGGACCGGGCCGAATCTTAGGATCGAACGCTACGCCTCTTTGATCGAACGCTACGCCTCTTACGTCCGAACGCTACGCCTCTAAGGTCCGAACGTTACGCCTCTTACGTCCGAACGTTACGCCTCTTAGGTCCGAACGCTACGCCTCTTTGATCGAACGTTACGCCTCTTACGTCCGAACGTTACGCCTCTTACGTCCGAACGCTACGCCTCTTAGGTCCGAACGCTACGCCTCTTTGATCGAACGTTACGCCTCTTACGTCCGAACGCTACGCCTCTTTGATCGAACGTTACGCCTCTTACGTCCGAACGTTACGCCTCTTAGGTCCGAACGCTACGCCTCTTAGGTCCGAACGCTACGCCTCTAGGGTCCGAACGTTACGCCTCTAGGGTCCGAACGCTACGCCTCTTACGTCCGAACGCTACGCCTCCTACGTCCGAACGCTACGCCTCTTAGGTTCTTTAAGAGTTCGAAAGTGTTTGGAAACCTCAAAACGGCCATAACTCGGGATTCGGACGTCCGTTTGATGCGATTTTTTTTTTGAATTCGCGTATTTTTTCGAGATCTATTTGAAAATCCATCCCCTTTTACTACTACTTCTTCGAGCCAAAAGTTACGGCTCTAATATTCAAAAAACTTCAAACGGCCATAACTCGGGGCTCGGGTGTCCGTTTCAGGCGATTTTTTTTTTGATTTCACGTATTTTTTCGATATCTACGCAGCCAAACTGCCTAAAGGCGGTTTGCGCGTGCCGTTTTTCCCAAAAACGCGTTTTACCGATTCTAATACGAGTCGAAACGCGTTTAGGAAGAAGAAAGGGAATCCGGGCAAAGCGGATGGATTTTTCTAATAGATCTCGAAAAAATACGAAGATTCAAAAAAAAAATTGCGTCAAACGGACGTCCGAGCGCGAAGTTGCGGCCGTTTCCGAATCCGGCGCGCATTTCGAGGTCCGAATTGAAAATTCCGAATCCGGCGCGCATTTCGAGGACCGAAATAATCCGAATCCGGCGCGCATTCCGAGGACCGAATTAATCCGAATCCGGCGCGCATTCCTTGGACCGAATTAATTTGAATCCGAATCCGTCGCGCATTCCGAGGACCGAATTAATCCGAATCCGGCGCGCATTCCGAGGACCGAATTAATCCGAATCCGGCGCGCATTCCGAGGACCGAATTAATCCGATCCGAATTAATTGCGCATTTCGAGGCGAGAACCGATCCGAATCCGGCGCGCATTTCGAGGCGAGGACCGAATTAATCCGAATCCGGCGCGCATTCCGAGGACCGAATTAATCCGAATCCGGCGCGCATTCCGAGGACCGAATTAATCCGAATCCGGCGCGCATTCCGAGGACCGAATCCATCCGAATCCGGCGCGCATTCCGAGGTCCGAACCGATCCGAATCCGGCGCGCATTCCGAGGACCGAATTAATCCGAATCCGGCGCGCATTTCGAGGCGAGGACCGGGCCGAATCTTAGGATCGAACGCTACGCCTCTTTGATCGAACGCTACGCCTCTTACGTCCGAACGCTACGCCTCTAAGGTCCGAACGTTACGCCTCTTACGTCCGAACGTTACGCCTCTTAGGTCCGAACGCTACGCCTCTTTGATCGAACGTTACGCCTCTTACGTCCGAACGTTACGCCTCTTACGTCCGAACGCTACGCCTCTTAGGTCCGAACGCTACGCCTCTTTGATCGAACGTTACGCCTCTTACGTCCGAACGTTACGCCTCTAAGGTCCGAACGTTACGCCTCTTTGATCGAACGCTACGCCTCTTACGTCCGAACGCTACGCCTCTTTGATCGAACGCTACGCCTCTTAGGTTATTTAAGAGTTCGAAAGAGTTTGGAAACCTCAAAACGGCCATAACTCGGGCTTCGGACGTCCGTTTGATGCGATTTTTTTTTTGAATTCGCGTATTTTTTCGAGATCTATTTGAAAATCCATCCCCTTTTACTACTACTTCTTCGAGCCAAAAGTTACGGCTCTAATATTCAAAAAACTTCAAACGGCCATAACTAGGGCCTCGGGTGTCCGTTTCAGGCGATTTTTTTTTTGATTTCACGTATTTTTTCGATATCTACGCAGCCAAACTGCCTAAAGGCGGTTTGCGCGTGCCGTTTTTCCCAAAAACGCGTTTTACCGATTCCGGCGCGCATTCCGAATCCGGCGCGCATTCCGAGGACCGAATTAATCCGAATCCGGCGCGCATTCCTTGGACCGAATTAATTTGAATCCGAATCCGTCGCGCATTTCGAGGACCGAATTAATCCGAATCCGGCGCGCATTCCGAGGACCGAATTAATCCGAATCCGGCGCGCATTCCGAGGACCGAATTAATCCGATCCGAATTAATTGCGCATTTCGAGGCGAGAACCGATCCGAATCCGGCGCGCATTTCGAGGCGAGGACCGAATTAATCCGAATCCGGCGCGCATTCCGAGGACCGAATTAATCCGAATCCGGCGCGCATTCCGAGGACCGAATTAATCCGAATCCGGCGCGCATTCCGAGGACCGAATCCATCCGAATCCGGCGCGCATTCCGAGGTCCGAACCGATCCGAATCCGGCGCGCATTCCGAGGACCGAATTAATCCGAATCCGGCGCGCATTTCGAGGCGAGGACCGGGCCGAATCTTAGGATCGAACGCTACGCCTCTTTGATCGAACGCTACGCCTCTTACGTCCGAACGCTACGCCTCTAAGGTCCGAACGTTACGCCTCTTACGTCCGAACGTTACGCCTCTTAGGTCCGAACGCTACGCCTCTTTGATCGAACGTTACGCCTCTTACGTCCGAACGTTACGCCTCTTACGTCCGAACGCTACGCCTCTTAGGTCCGAACGCTACGCCTCTTTGATCGAACGTTACGCCTCTTACGTCCGAACGTTACGCCTCTAAGGTCCGAACGTTACGCCTCTTTGATCGAACGCTACGCCTCTTACGTCCGAACGCTACGCCTCTTTGATCGAACGCTACGCCTCTTAGGTTATTTAAGAGTTCGAAAGAGTTTGGAAACCTCAAAACGGCCATAACTCGGGCTTCGGACGTCCGTTTGATGCGATTTTTTTTTTGAATTCGCGTATTTTTTCGAGATCTATTTGAAAATCCATCCCCTTTTACTACTACTTCTTCGAGCCAAAAGTTACGGCTCTAATATTCAAAAAACTTCAAACGGCCATAACTAGGGCCTCGGGTGTCCGTTTCAGGCGATTTTTTTTTTGATTTCACGTATTTTTTCGATATCTACGCAGCCAAACTGCCTAAAGGCGGTTTGCGCGTGCCGTTTTTCCCAAAAACGCGTTTTACCGATTCTAATACGAGTCGAAACGCGTTTAGGAAGAAGAAAGGGAATCCGGGCAAAGCGGATGGATTTTTCTAATAGATCTCGAAAAAATACGAAGATTCAAAAAAAAAATTGCGTCAAACGGACGTCCGAGCGCGAAGTTGCGGCCGTTTCCGAATCCGGCGCGCATTTCGAGGTCCGAATTGAAAATTCCGAATCCGGCGCGCATTTCGAGGACCGAAATAATCCGAATCCGGCGCGCATTCCGAGGACCGAATTAATCCGAATCCGGCGCGCATTCCTTGGACCGAATTAATTTGAATCCGAATCCGTCGCGCATTTCGAGGACCGAATTAATCCGAATCCGGCGCGCATTCCGAGGACCGAATTAATCCGAATCCGGCGCGCATTCCGAGGACCGAATTAATCCGATCCGAATTAATTGCGCATTTCGAGGCGAGAACCGATCCGAATCCGGCGCGCATTTCGAGGCGAGGACCGAATTAATCCGAATCCGGCGCGCATTCCGAGGACCGAATTAATCCGAATCCGGCGCGCATTCCGAGGACCGAATTAATCCGAATCCGGCGCGCATTCCGAGGACCGAATCCATCCGAATCCGGCGCGCATTCCGAGGTCCGAACCGATCCGAATCCGGCGCGCATTCCGAGGACCGAATTAATCCGAATCCGGCGCGCATTTCGAGGCGAGGACCGGGCCGAATCTTAGGATCGAACGCTACGCCTCTTTGATCGAACGCTACGCCTCTTACGTCCGAACGCTACGCCTCTAAGGTCCGAACGTTACGCCTCTTACGTCCGAACGTTACGCCTCTTAGGTCCGAACGCTACGCCTCTTTGATCGAACGTTACGCCTCTTACGTCCGAACGTTACGCCTCTTACGTCCGAACGCTACGCCTCTTAGGTCCGAACGCTACGCCTCTTTGATCGAACGTTACGCCTCTTACGTCCGAACGTTACGCCTCTAAGGTCCGAACGTTACGCCTCTTTGATCGAACGCTACGCCTCTTACGTCCGAACGCTACGCCTCTTTGATCGAACGCTACGCCTCTTAGGTTATTTAAGAGTTCGAAAGAGTTTGGAAACCTCAAAACGGCCATAACTCGGGCTTCGGACGTCCGTTTGATGCGATTTTTTTTTTGAATTCGCGTATTTTTTCGAGATCTATTTGAAAATCCATCCCCTTTTACTACTACTTCTTCGAGCCAAAAGTTACGGCTCTAATATTCAAAAAACTTCAAACGGCCATAACTAGGGCCTCGGGTGTCCGTTTCAGGCGATTTTTTTTTTGATTTCACGTATTTTTTCGATATCTACGCAGCCAAACTGCCTAAAGGCGGTTTGCGCGTGCCGTTTTTCCCAAAAACGCGTTTTACCGATTCTAATACGAGTCGAAACGCGTTTAGGAAGAAGAAAGGGAATCCGGGCAAAGCGGATGGATTTTTCTAATAGATCTCGAAAAAATACGAAGATTCAAAAAAAAAATTGCGTCAAACGGACGTCCGAGCGCGAAGTTGCGGCCGTTTCCGAATCCGGCGCGCATTTCGAGGTCCGAATTGAAAATTCCGAATCCGGCGCGCATTTCGAGGACCGAAATAATCCGAATCCGGCGCGCATTCCGAGGACCGAATTAATCCGAATCCGGCGCGCATTCCTTGGACCGAATTAATTTGAATCCGAATCCGTCGCGCATTCCGAGGACCGAATTAATCCGAATCCGGCGCGCATTCCGAGGACCGAATTAATCCGAATCCGGCGCGCATTCCGAGGACCGAATTAATCCGAT